>JADLZL010005245.1:0-78596 GCA_015844335.1 Chrysopogon serrulatus | reverse complement strand
TTCCACTAGTAACTCTTTATCCGGAAAGGAATTGGCGTCCTCCCATAGCTCTGGTTACTGTTTAGTACTGTTCACATGGGTCTGCCCCTATTCATGCAGGGCCCACATGTATTGTTTGGCTTTTTTTTTTTTTTTGCTCAGTTTCGTTTCTTCTCCTCCTATTTAAGCCGGTCAGCATATTATCATGGTCTCAATATATTAAATTAAATTGTTATAATTTCTATTCATGTACTTGCTTTCAATAATTATATTATGTTTATTGTTCCCTTCCTAATTTACTATGTATTCTTTTTTTTACATAATATAAGTACTTCTATATGCATCAAAATTTGTAATATCTGATTCAATGATTTTATGGGATCTGCCATTGTAAAAGAGGATATATATTATCTTGAAATGCAAAAGGCTATCCAGTGTAAAAAACACTAGTTTCTACTATTCGATCGTGCATTTTCTAATTTTGCGCCAGTCGTTCTAAGAGACAACCTTGAGTAGTTATTACTGTCTTTTACATACAGATATGTATACCATACCATATTCAAGAAAAAAACTACAACCATATACACAGCTTTAGCCCATTACCGCTACAAACAAAAGGAAGCCCAAAAGAACACCAGTTCACCACAACACACAGGCGCGACCACCAACTGCACGAACGTAGGTCACAAGATTCTGAAGCTAGCAGTACCCCATAAATATTTTTTTCCTTTGATATATTATTAATAATAAACACAGTTCTTCTGGTGAGCCTATAATCTACTCATAGACCACATATGTCTCCTGATCTCGATATACTTGGGTACATCGATAACCATGTCGGTGTGTTCGTTAAACCAGCTGCGACATATATAAAGGTATCTTTCATTCGTGATGACACGTTATAAAGCAGCAAAAAAATAGGAGTATGGGAAAAAAGTGGTGCGTTTGGAGGATGTCTACATGTCAAGCACCTTGGAAACGAAGACACACAAAGGCAGACGCAACATTTTACGCATATTGCAACGTGTAAGAACCGAGGATGAGCATCAATAGACGTCTAGCTGTTATATATGCATGCAGCATATAGTATCAAGTATCAACTGCAAGCAATGATTAAGCAGGCCATATTTTTTTAAGGAAATAATGATTAAGCAGGCCATATAATGAGCCAGCATAGTATCAACTCGAAGCATGACAAAATTGACGAGTTCGCGATTCCTGGTGATCGAAAAATCAGAGCATTATTCTGCCTGCTGCTGCTGACACATGTGTATGTTCTGCTCCATCCATACATATCATCAGTTCAGTTTGCGTCACTTGGACAACGCAGCAACTGAAATATATATGCATGATGTTTCTTCACTTTTCGGTTGGTCCTTTGTGTCCGCCATGCTCCAAATATATTCCTGGCACGCGTGCAATCAAATTTTGGCATCTCTGAATATATGCACTGTGTAGATGATGGCATGCATGATGCGCGTGAATAGTAATCTCTTGCCGCCATGTTTTATTGGCTCCATCTGGGTGCGTAGAAAACAATGTCTGATGAATGACTCATGATAACAAGTCTCTTTTCCACTGTCGCTCTCACTTCACAAAAAATTAAATGTATTTAATCCGAACTAAATATATATAATAAATTGTTAATATGTACAATACATAATTAGTATTATTAAATAGATTGTGAAATATATTTTTATAAATTGATTTGGAGATATAAATATTGTTAATATTTTCTATAAACTTAGATAGGGGCCGAGAGTATATTATTACCTAGCGCACTATTACAACACAGGAAACGCCATTATTTCAGAGCAAATATAATTACACACTTTATTAGCAAATAGGGTACACATCCAATGAAGAGCTATAACCTAGTGTATTAGATATTGCCACGTGGTGACATAGAGAAGAAAGAGACTAAAAAAAATCTTTAATAAGCTAGCAGAAAGATAACAACTGAAATTTTTGCGCTTACCATTGTACGAAAGACACAGCATCTCTATCTCTTAACAAAAGACACGGCATATATATGATTAAAGAACGCCTTGACGAAATGGCATCTAGGAGTCAATACCTGACTTGCTATTGGAGTTTGCCCTCTTAGTATTTTGGTAAGTGTAGATACGGACGTTTAGTTAGGACCGTGTGCAACACACCAAGAAAAGGAATAAGCTAAACATGGAAAAAAGAGAAAAATATTTTTAAAGGGAGTACTTTTTTTTTTACCTGAAAAGGGAGCACACACCTTGAGCACTAGATTGTTGGACGCTAAGCTAGATATATTTATAAATATATATCTCACTAAAGCTATTCCTTATTACGAAAAAGTGAGATTCGTCCTTATTGATTTGTAATATTTTTCTTCAAAAAAGGCGTCATATAAATTTCAAAATACAATGTGGAAAAGATCCTTCATCTCAAAGTCAAGAATTTTCCTCCTTCAACTGAAAGGAAACCATATCGCCACTTTCAACTTTAATTATTGAAATCGGACCGTTGTCTTGGAGATAGAGTAGTATAGAACTCTCCAGCAGTGGTCTTCCTTCTTCCCCATCAAAAGTGGTATATAGTACTAAGTACCTAGCTAGCCAACTATTTTGGACGGCCAAATGTGCAAATGCCTTTGGCCTAACCTTATTCTAATCTAATAATTCCATGCATGCATGAGCATGATCAAGCCAGCTAAAAACTAGACGCTAGCGTGTGTGTGTGTGTGTGTGTGTGTGTGTGTGTGCCGTGAGTTATCCTTGTCAAGTGATTGACTCGTGCAAGCTTTGACAAGTAGCACTAAGCACATCATTGACTATGTTAAGTATTGGCGGAAGATGACGCGCGTAGCATGGGATGTGACCAATCATTGATCTCACTCGCTCGCCTGCAATAATTTAACACTGTCGACGACATAAGTATCTTAAGTTTTGACAAGTACCACTAAGCACATCGAGTATCTTATGTATTATAAAGGCACCTTTCGAACGGCGAAACTTCTTAAGAATCATATACGAATTGAATTTGCAATTTTTTACAGCTATGCACTGCCAATTTTTTATGCCAAAGGGGGTAATAAGGGCACGTAGTGCTCATTTCTAATATGTATTGCTAAATAAATAATGAATCTTGGAGGGTTTACTTAATTGATCTCAAGTTAATAAGGAACCTACAACGTAATGCCACCACATTGAGCAATGCATTTTCTACCACATCTGTTCTAGAAAGGATGCAATTATAGGTTTGATCAGAGTCATCAGTCAAACTAATTTGAGTTTATAAAAAGTTTCTGCTTTGTTAGATATACTATTTTTTCTATACACTTAGATATGTATTATGTCTAAATACATATTAAAAACAATGAATCTACAAAAGCTGAAAATATCATATAATCTGAAACGACGGGGAGAGTAGTGTGTCAATATATAGAGTCCAAATATATATACGAAAATATATTCAGTGGCAAAACTAATGATAACCTGATAAACTTGTTTAGTATGATAAGCATTAATCACATATGAAATAAATTTAGTCAAATATTTACATATAATTTGATTGAGCATTACTTTAATATCGCAACCTTTTTAGGAACGAGGGAATAGTAGCTAACGTTCAATAATAATAATAACGTTGACACGTACTTCACATCGCTCCATGTCATTACAGTCATCATCTTTGGCATCTTTGCCGTCATGACGCTCACTCCTGATATCTATCCTAATAGTACAAGTGCTAATGAACCGCCTTTTTACAGTATAATATGGTTATAACGATAACATACAATAATAATAGGGTTATGCCGATAACATTTGAAGTTCATATAATCTAGATGTCAAAATATCCTCTCTCTCTCTCTCTCTCTCTCTCTCTCTCTCTCTCTCTCTCTTTCTGTGTGATAAAAAAAAGCAAGATATTTTCACCACTATCTTGGACCACGGATCACATCCATCCATGGTTCCATACATTGTATATATATATGTACACCAATGAAACCTGATAGCAACTAAAGAAAGTCACTGCATATTCTATACGAAACACACACACACACACACACACACACACACACACACACACACACACACACAGCTGCCAAAGCTGGCCCGTCCAGAAGGAAGATTCGGCGAAAGATACGAGATATTGAGCTGGCGCCACAGCTTTAATTTGGCTTCTTTAGCTTTTGTCAAAGAGTTTAAAACGATGGCCATGCATGCAGAAGAAGCGAAGTGGTGGTGGTGGGACGGCGTGTGTTGTTGTGCCCCTGCATGATATGCGGCTCAAAACAATGCAAAGTCAAATCATTCACACGCAGCATCTGCGGTGTGGATGCCCACACCATGCTGTTGCTGGCCTGGCCGTGTTTTCGAACTTGCTCTTTCATTTGCTAGCTACTAGTAGATCCATGTAGAACAACGACGTACTAGTACATAGTAGTTGAGTGCACTGCAATTTTTGCACGGATCCAAACCTTCGGAACTTGTGATAGTGTAAACCCTAAGACAAATTTAAGCCCATCAAACTGTGCGTGAGATCAACAACATATACCTATATATAGAATCATTTGTGCTGTAGATCGGTTGTACAACCGTGTTCTATGCATCATCATCAGACAAGCTTTTTCAAGTATCTTTGGAATAAAGGAATATAATGCATATGTGCAATAGCAGAAAACAGCTTGATCGATCAGCTCTTGCATGAAGAGAGGCAAATTCCCGAAACCGGCAAACTCCACGTGTTTACGTTCCACACACCTCGACTAGCAATATCTTTAGAAGCACGGTACCAATTATGCTTTTCTTTTATAGGACAGTCATGTTGAGCTATTATTGGCATGACCTTTTTTGTTGCTATTTACTATAATATTGCTATATATTCTTAGTGGCATTGGAGTGACTTTTCCATTTATAGAAACGAATTTAGATATCAACTACTCATGCCTCTGCACGAGTCGGAACCATATGAGACATAAGCATTACAAAATTTCTTATCTTTGCCTCTATGTGCATTTTCTGTCAAATACAATGTCAATATCGGTGCTACATGATCTTTATCAGCCTGTGATAAATTAACTAGTTGCTCAGTATGTTTTTATCGGTGTCTACTGGTTCTTCTCCATTTACATTGCACCTCTATGTGTGTCTCAATATAATGTGTATGTATCATGATGTCTAGATATTGGCTTTCCAATTTTTATTTTACAAGTGTCCATGATTTTTTTATCCACATATTATGTTACATATTCAATGCTTTTTCTATATTTATTGAAAGTTATTTCTTTGTATATTTGTTCAAAAATATTTTCTAGTCTAGTATATAATGGCTATGTGATGAATGTACTGATTAAAGAATTATGCTTGTATTAGGTTTCTTTTATAAAAGTAGTGTGTAAAAAAATCGAGCTACAAGGGTAAGAGTATCTCCAATGGTTTTGCAAATGAGCTTTGCATTCTTGTTTTTGCAAAAAAAAGTCTAAAAAACATCTATCCAACGGTTTTGCAAAGGAGCTTTGCATTTTTGTTAACTTGGCAAAAAGCAGGGAAGGACTTGCATATATGCTCACCTCGTCCCACGCTTGGCATTCTGACGCCGCCGTGGCTCCGCCTGCCGCCGCGTCCAGAATTTCCTTTTTGGCCAAGTGATAATGCAAAACCGTTGAATATTGGCTCTTTGGACCTTTGCCATATTCATTTGAGACTTGACAAACTTTCAATTTTGTCAAATAAAATATGCAAAACCGTTGGAGATGCTTTAAGGCAACCTCTCACGCAGATAGAGAAAAACCATAAACCCTTGACGTGAGACAGACATGGTAATTTTTTAGCCCTAGTCTAAGATTCACTGCCACGAGAAATCAAACCTAAGGCCTGAATTTTTTTTTTTTTGGCTCATTTGCAACTAGTAACATTGTAGATATTTTATAATGTTTCTGTCAAAGTATTATGGAAACTAATAATCCAAAACAATCATCGCATAGTGTGGAAGCTAATCATGGGTACATACAACAATGACGGCCAAATCCTCCAGCAGATGAGAATAATAGAAAGGTGATGAGGATACACGTACGTGTCTTTCGCCAGCGTCCTCAATCTATCTAAAAATTTATAGAACGCAATTCGTTTTGGTCCGAGCGGAGTACTTTTTTATAGTAGCAAGTGTTTGTAGTAGTTTCTTTAGAAAATAAAATAGACTGTCAATCATGATCCGAGTCTCTAAGTTAATCATGACTAGATGTTTCTAAATTTAGTGTGGATTTTAGTGTTCTTGTTTTTACTCTATCCCGTCCAGTAAGAATTAACAAATAGAATCGATTAATTAACAACATTGGATTAGCAAAGAACATGATTTTGTATCCTGATGGTGCAGGTGCACCTTGACGCTTTCCAGTACGTCTCGGCCATAGTCCACAGCGCGCCGCCTAGCTTCACATTGTCGGCGTTAAACACGTGTCCCGGCCTCGTCGACCTGATGCTTACTTGTGCATCAGTTTTGACTTCATTGGAAATGGGCTTTTCAGATGAATACATACGAAGGCACTTAGCTATTCCACGGGAGGAGAGAACAGGCTCCACACCCACATCACATGGGGAGGGCTTAGCAGCCTGGGTATAGAAACATCATCCACATTCATGTTTCTGTTCTGTTAACGTCTGCGTTCCAAAAACACGAATATTCCCGTTTCCATGTCTAAAATAATATTTCAAATTACCATTTTTGTTCATGTTCTAGAAATGGAAACGGAAACATGGCTGCTAAAGGCGAGACTGCAAAATCGAAGCGAGTGCTCTGATAGGTAGGACGGTGTTGCTGCAAGAGTGAAGCGACCAGGCGGCGGACCTGTTGACTTCTCATCGAGATCATCTGTCCCCTTAACACGTGACCCTCTACACATAAATGTATAGGTTGCTCTACATCAATATACCATGCGATCCAAAATAATAACTTGATGGCCAAAATAATGAGAATCTCTGCCCTTCCCACCAACATTTTTTAAGCTCTCAGTTTATAGTATAAATAGAGAAGTGATTCTATATTTTACCTGAGTCAGTTAACATCTTAAAGTTTTGACTAGCTAAAAGTGATTTTCTTCGAAGAAGTTGGAGCTGGAGCTTTCCGAAACATAAGTGGCGGAGCTTTGATGCAGAGCCAGCAACCTGAATGGCCATTGACCAATGCTATGCAGAGCCAGCAACCTGAGTGGCCGTTGACCAATGCATGCCCATTACATGCACTTCCAGATGACCATTGGCTGGCCTGTGTCTCATCGTTTTCATTTCCAGAAACTAATTTGGATACTTGCCTATTCCCCTGCTCCATGTTGTTGTTCACGTTGAGCACGTGGCGCCGAAGCCTCGACTGGCCCAGGATGCGGACCTGTTGACTTCATCTCCGGGCAAGTGGCCGTCCATCTGTCTGAATCCTAAACCACGCACGCATGGCAACTTGAGACCTGCTATATCCATTGGGTACACCGCATCGCTATATGTATACACTATAGAGAGAGTATCTACTTGCTTGCAGTGCCACATCGAGCTTTTTGTAGGTAATAAGTGTAGTACTGGTACTAGGTTGACCTCAATACTATACTGGACGTTGAAGTCTGAACTGCGAAGGCCTTCGCATTTTATTGCCATTAGCTTTCTCACAACTTTGAGGTTACCTCTTTATCATCCTTTGATCTGGAGACACCGATCGATATGACGATATGTACCAAAAGGCATAAATATAAAGGACACAACTATGCCATTTACTAGTAATTATATGGTGATTAACTAGCACGAATAACACGTGTGTGCAGAGAGGGCTAGCTAACAAGGACTTTTATCTTCTCATAACTGAAATCTATCTTACTATTACTAATTAGAGGTCCCAATAGAGACTCTATATGCTAGAAAAAAAAAATACTATAAATTCTTACATTAATCAAAAACATCCGACCAGGAGCACAGGTTGATGGACTAGTTACCTTACAATTATGATAGTGTGAGGACATCGCGGAGGGAGTAACATAAACATAGCATACCACACTCATATATCTAGATCATACCTGCCACTGGTCGAAACCATTATTTGGCGAAGACAACAAAACACATTTTTCAGATGTTGGTATCCATTTGCACTCAGTATTTTGTGATGAGGAAGCAAACTAAAGCGAACGTCACTTCAACAATGCAACATCTTTTTGCATGCATTTCTGAGATGATGAGAGGAAACAAAGCGAACGTCGTTTCAACAGTGATGCACGCATGTGGAACAATGCATTTTCTCCATTAACAAGATTGAGAAAAAAAAAAGCGAGATTGATCTGCTGATGAGTGATGACACGTCATGATGCGGTGACACATATGTACACCGGTGTCCTTATCTTTTTTTTCCGATGAGATTGGATCGCACGCCGAGACATATGGAGTATATGATCAACCACACACCCACATACAGACGTTCTTTTGACACTTTGGACAAAAGCATGTCATAGGACTGGATTGATCGATCAGGCATGCTATCCACCCATGCTTGTATGATGGTGTAATTTACTATTATTGCTCTCTATCTAGCTTAGTAGTCGTCTTATTAGCATCATGCATGTTCGGCATCTGTCATCTGACTGGATGGTGGTCATGACACGTGAAGGGGTAGCCAATATGGGTGGGCCGGGCAAGTTGCTTAGGGTGTGGACCAGCTGAATTCCAGCTTAATTGGAATTCTCAGAAACCATATAACCATGCAAGTCCAATAATAGAGTCAAATATTTCACTATAAGTCAGGTTGTACTAAACTATGTGTTAATTAGTTGTCTCTTATTTGTCTATTAAAAAACTTCTTTTATTATTACTTTTACTTATATCCCAAAATTTATTTTCTAATCCTTCTCGCATCCACTTAATATCTGAGTCCCCAACATACCTATGTTTGTGTGTCTAACTTGGTGCTTGCATAAGAGCAACCCTTTTCTCTTTTCTCTATCCTCCACTAGTACACAAACCATTTCTCTTGACACAAACTTTGTAGTTGACAACTTTTTCATTTGAAATTATATTTTTATGGAAAACTACGAAACAAAATTTTTAAATTTAAAATTTAAATTTTGCAAATGAGCTTGGATGGAGAAACACTCTAAATGAAAGTTGCAGATCTCGAAAAGTTATGAAACTTTGTAGTTGAACATTTTTTCATTTGAATTCATTTGGGCCCTCAAATATTCAATTTTCCTTCGGGTTTGTATAATATGTGGGGAACAAAAATGAGATTTAGACACAAGTGAGTGTGTGGTACAGTGGTAAGGGAGGGATTGCGCGAGGCCGAGGTTGCGAGTTCGAATCCCACTGGCCGCGTAGCTCGCGATTTTACGCGAAGAAATGCGTGACTTGTGACTTTTTCTGGGCGGGTGGGTGCCTCCTTCGGTTTCAAAAATATTTTTTTGCCGTTTCTAATATTTCTTTGCTATTTTTTCACGTTTTCTGGGCATCGATTTCTACAGGTGGTTCCTTAAAGAGAACCGCCTGTAGAAATCGATTTCTATTGGTGGTTTTCAACCAACCGCCAGTGGAAATCGTCTATTTTCACTGGCTTCTCCCCATCGGGCGGATGGGAAAAACGCTAGTAGGAATGTGTTTTCAACCGTCGATGCAGATGTTTTGTGTACTAGTGCTCTCCCTCCACATTAGCATTTACATGGCTATATATAAAACCATGTATTATTGTACCTGCTTTTATTCCTCTCAGCATATATAGTCTCAAAGTAAATAAATAAGAGGAAGTAATTCCATCTCTCTCTCCTCCAAAAAGAAATGGAAATACACACTGCATCTGTTCCCGCCATTCATGAATGGCTAACAAATTAAACACAGTGAACGAGTGCAACGGTCCCCTCTAAAACAAGTTGCAAAACAAAGAGATGCAGCATCAAGTAGTGCATGTAGATAAAGTTTGCAAGCGTATGGACGGTTATTGACTTCTGGCTACATAGGTATAAACGAGCTTTTGTTGATTCCGATTGGCAGATCATAAATTTTGTCCTAAGGGAATCTTGTTCTTTGCTTGATCATCGGTCCAAGCAACATGCCTTTGCCTTTTTTCATTCCATGTATATAGGTATAAATAAATAAGATGCTAATCATGCTTGAATATGTGTATCATATGTCCTTGCTATTAATTAGTCATTCCTTTCTCTAAACCAATTTTTTGGATAGAACACGAAGAATCGGCGTGTCCGGCTGGTCACATAAACCGGCTAATAAGACAAATCGACTGATTTGCTGTGAGAGAAAAATACCGTTCGAACGAGTGATGTCTCAACTTTGTTCATTGTTTAACATTTCACAGTGGTGATAAGGATGACATGATTTAGGCGCCAATGACAAATTCCTTCAAGAAAAAAAAGGACAAGGATGCACATCTGCAGGTTTTACAGTACAGAAAACATTATTATTCACCTTTATTTTGAGATCAAAATGTTTATTTTTTATCGGAGAATTCATCTGGTGCAGGTGGTTCAGTTTGTGTGTTGTACTGTTTATATATCCTAGCTATGTCCTAAAGCTGCTTTACTCATTCAAGCTTATTTATGTACCTTTAATCATCAGCTCCTGAGCTAGATCATAACAATGTCCACAAATCATGTGGGTGTACGTACAAAGTACTGAAAGCCCCCACGCAAAGTCGGGTGTGGGCCTCTAGGGAAGAGATTTTCTAGACAGCTAGAGCCCTACCCTTGCACAATATGTCAATATGGCAAAGATGAACTGCTTCAGTCTCTCCTAGCCTCACATACAGTCTCTCCTAGCCTCATATACTGAAGCTTTCCATAGTGTCATGATCTCATTCTCAAGATATGGTACCTCATTATTGCTCGATCGTTACTTGGCTTCCAAATGTGTTTGCTTCGCTGGTTTAGACATAACCATCAAATTAACTAGACTACATCATATAAGTAGGACACATATGGTGACTCTAAAGAAAATATACAAAAAAAGGTTCTCTGTCTATGCAGAGTTTTCATTACTAGTTAAGAAAGATAATGAGAATATATTTAGGTGCATGCATGGTCGTCCATATGCTTAAAGCAAGATATATATACTTGATACTCTAGGTGGAGCAATTAAGTTATTATTATATATACACCGTACAAATAAAGCAAAGATTCCGCAGAACTGAAATCAAATGCATTCTTTTCATTGGGCGCCCATTGATCGACACCTTTTGCTTTCCTAGCAAGATAACAACAGAAAGAAGGGTAGCTAAAACAAATGAACTCACCTAGTGACTGGGACAGTTGACCAATTTTATCAACGTATAACTTGTTTTAGCTGAACTTGGAGACCATGATTACTCCATGCCTATTGATCGATCTATCGATGGCGCCACTGATGCTACGAAGTTTTATATTGTCCTTTCTCTGGAGCACTTTGTACCTTTGGAAAATATATTTAACAAAGCTAGCTCAAAACTCTAGCCACTATAATATACATCATCTTTATAATAAAATGTCACATGGAAACGTATATTGGTGCAGCCCTGTAATAAAAAAGCCGTGTAATAATAAAAAAAGTCGCAGTTATATTACTCCTCACTGCTCTTGGGCACCTGATCAATCGAGATACAACCACTGTTCATCAGCCACTTTCATTCACAGTTAATCCCTATTCATATTGTAGCAATACTGTTAATGAACTTTCCCAAACACTTTATTCACGTCAATCTCTATTGACCTACTATATTATACACTGTTCAAATGATTGTTTTTGTACCCATTTTTTCTGTTCCCATCTCTACCGGCGCGGTGGCAACGCGTCTTCCCATGGTCTACTACACTATTTGATTTTCTTAACCATGTTTTCAAAAAGAATATTTTTGAATTATGAAATGCACGTTGAGTTCATTTAACCATCCATCCTGATGCCAAGCCCATTGTTTCAACTTTTCTTAATGTGGATATTGAATACGAAATATATTTGGCTTGATATGGTGTTTAAAGACAATAGTGAGAGCATTGTGGTTTGTGTTGACTCAATCAAACAACATAACCAAACTACTCCCTTCTATCCCTTTTAGTCAATCTCTTTTAATCAAGGATGTGTTTGGTAGAGCTTCTAGCAGCTTCGAATCCTACCTGCAAAAGCACTGTGTATCATTGTTCATGGAATCCAAAACTCTCTCTCCTCCCTCTCCATATGAGAGTGAGAGGGAGGAGGGAGAGTTTTTGCTCCTATAAACAGTGATGCACAATGGTGAGGATCTTCGAGGGATAGCTATGCACCCATGGAACCCCTCTGCTAAGTTTGGAGTCAATCACAAAGTCTGTTTGGATCAGATTTGGTTATTGGGAGAAGGTTTTTGGGCCAGTGCTCTATGGAGCTGGCTAAGCTGGGTTGGAAGTTGATTGAGCTGACTCTGGCTACCGGCACCAGCTAGGAATCGGCCTGGCCGAGTGTTAAGTCGGCTATGCCAACTTTGAGATGATGAATTCGGCCTTGTCGAATTGCCTCCTAGCAAATAATGTTTTTGTTGCGAGTTTCGCTATGGTTCTTGCTGCTCTCCTCTGGTGTGTGTTCCATTGTATGTCTAGTACTTCCAGAGGGCATCCAGTCACCACTTAACTCGTGTGCATTTCACCTCGAGTTTTTGGTGGTTTGGGATAGAATTTGGGACAATGGATTTAATCTAAAGGAAATTAGATTA
Organism: Chrysopogon serrulatus; assembly: GCA_015844335.1. Lineage (NCBI taxonomy): Eukaryota > Viridiplantae > Streptophyta > Magnoliopsida > Poales > Poaceae > Chrysopogon > Chrysopogon serrulatus. The sequence continues at coordinate 65,954 of JADLZL010005245.1, read as the reverse complement.
GACTCCTATTCACCCCTGCTGGTCATTTTTCTTGGTCCTTCAATTGGCTATGGGTTGGGCTTAAAAAGCACCACCAATGGATTTACACTATTAGTTTTCTTAAGCCTACCGCTGGTGTAATTAAATTGTGCCTAAATCGACGGTTTGCTTCTGTGACCATTGGTATAAATCTAGGATTTATACTTGAGTTTTCTTAAGCTACTATACTCTATAAAATGTTTACATCAGTCGTTTCGTTAAATTGATCCAATCTTTTAATAATGGATTTTTAACCAAATGTTGTATTATATTAAAGTGGTCCTTTTCTTTGTATACATAGCATCCAACTAACGAGGATCCATCCTCTATGGGTACTACACATTGTAACATCATTAGTGACGCAAAAGCCCAAGATGTCACTAGCATCCCTTCCTTCTTGACAAATTTTAAAACTCAACAACATAAACCTATCAACAAGGTAAAATACGGAAGCAACAACAAATAAAAAACAATGATTAAGATAAATTCCATTGTAGATATATTTTTATAAAACCATGAAGGATCAGTAAACTAGCTAGGTTTACAGCAAACCAAAAAAATCCCTTCACTGTATTTTTCACTAAAATCTTTATTCCAAATAATAAGGAGGTATATAAAGATGCTCTTAGAGTATGGTTTAGCATTGTAGCTTTTGCTACTCCACCTTCTAAAAGGGACCGGCCGGAGGGAATAGAACACAGATCATATTAGATTTGCAGCTACTTGTATGTAGATCTGATCCCAATATGGCGAAAAGGTTTACATGCCTACAAACATATATATACACGTAGCACCTAAACTTACCAAACCACACATGCTGGAAGCACCGTATTCAAACACGTGAATGAATGATCAAAACACGTAAAGAGTTGTTGGTAGTTACAAGCGTGAAGGATCCATCATAGTCACATGCATCATGCATGGACCAGATCGTGGCGAGGATCACCGGCCGGGCAACGCTTTCTGACGCAGCCCGATCCATCGAATCATGTGTTGGGTGCATCAGGTGGCTATTGCGACATGCATATCTATCCAAACAAATAACGTACAAGCAAGTACGTACTATACTACCAAGGCACTCCAGGGATCAGTACTACACCTTCATGGACCATGCTTTCTTATTTTGAAATTAATTGTTTAGCGTACGTACAGCAAAAAAAAGTTTTCATGTACGATCTTGTTTAACGTTACTACTACATAAAAAATGGTTTAATGTACTATCTGAAACTAGTACTTATTTGAGACTAGACTAGAATACCGGCCGTTATACCCAAAGTTTGGAATGATTGACTGCACGCTTCCTGTTGCAGTAGATGGCGTCTACTGACTGAGCAATAATGGAGTAACTGAACTGAGGTGGCACACACTCTCTTGTCTCCATGCATACACATAACAGGGTGTACAGTACGTCAGTACTACAATGTAGCGTGCATAGCCGTCCAAACAAAAAGCCAACATAGCTGCATGAATGCAGCAGGGTCACCCCCCAGCCCGGCAGCGTCAGGTTTCCTGCCGAGGTATAGCAAACGAGGAAGCTAGTAGGTTTCCGGCAACTTGCGCACATTCAAGTGCCTTTTGCATTGAATTGTTTTTTTTATAAACCTTTGCATTGAGTTGTTGGAGACAGGCAAGGGAAGTTAGCAGCGAGCCATTTTTGTTTGCAGTTTTCTTCCAGTAAAATTAGGGATGGATTCTGACAGATCCGCATGGAATGGAATATGGATAGCACTGTTGCTTATATATTAATTTTTGAATCCGAATACGTATACAAATATTATTAAATATAACTGCAAAACGAATGACTCGAAGTCGGATTCATTTTCGGATATATATCTACTAGATTTTCAGATAACATATATCTATTTGCTTGTGTATAGTTTTACTAGAACAAGCAGATCAGGATGTGTGGTGAGAATACTAAGACTATATAAAACCTGTGGACAATGACAATTGACAATTCATAAAAATAACATATAGAATAAATTTTTTGCATTAATTAAATATATAAAAATTGATAAAAAAAAAATATAATTATATTTATCAATAAACAGTTTAAAATATATAAAAATAATTTCAACAATATAGTACTTCAAATTAATATGATTAACCATATTGAAACTAACTTTTATGTCTTCAGCAATACTACTATTATTATACAATAATGTTATTAGCCGGAAAGATAAATTTCAAATAGTTTCCATGATTCATATCATTTGTTATATTAAAGTTGATATCAGCATTTAGTACATTGCTAATTATAACATCACCGGTGACATTTTCTTCGACACTAGACACTGGCCACACTTTCGACAGCTAGATAGCTCTGTGTTGGGAGATGAAGCAAAAGTTGCGCCAAGTGATGCGACACATATATATCGTCTATCCAAACCCATGGAAACGTACGTTTTGTTTTGTAACGTACAAGCAAGGTCGCATGCAGCTTGTTGTCGTCCCCAAAATGGTACTACCATCATGTACGTTTTCTTTGGTTTGCTTTTCGCGCCTTGTTTATAGGGCATCAACATATATAGTAACAGCACGATGGAAGATTTCATTTTTCACATACGCACGTTACATATCACTACAGGAAACGCGTGCTTTGCCGAGTGCCCCGAGTACTCGGCAAAGGCCCATCCGCACTCGGCAAAGGCTTTGCCGAGTGCCGCACTTCGGCAAAGCGCACTCGGCAAAGAAGCTTTTTTTTCAAGGTTTCTTTGCCGGCGCCCATATATCGGGCACTTTCGGCAAAGCCTTTGCCGAGTGCCACAACCACACCTCGGCAAAGAGTTTTCAGCCGTTACCATTGATTTGAGCTCTTTGCGGAGTGCCGAACGGCGGGCACCCAGCAAAGAATTGAATTTTTTTTGAAAAAGTCTTTGCCGAGTGCCCTCCCGGCGGGTACTCGGCAAAGCGTATTTTTATTTTTTTCGAAAAATTCTTTGCCGAATGCCTCCCAGCCGGCACTCGGCAAAGTGTATTTTTTTTTAAATTCTTTGCCGAGTGCCATGGCTCGGCACTTTCGACAAAGCTAGGAAACCCGAGCCTCTGTTTCCCGGCTTTGCGGAGTGCCGAGCAATTGCACACGGCAAAGGCCTCTTTGCCGAGTGCAACACTCGACAAAGAGGGGGGGAAAAACGTTGTTTTTTTTTTTTTTTTTTCATCAACACAAACAATCAAACCACATATATATTAGCACTCACATCACGTAATACATCACGGATACATTATAATCCATCACGACACAATCAAATCACATATACTTTCACAGGATCATACATAATGCATAACATACATAAATATAAATCGATAATCCATCACATCCAAGTCATAATCCATCACATCCAAGTCATAATCCATCACAAGTGACATACAAATAAGTCTAAGTCCAACACAAGGCCAACGAACAGAACAAAGGAACGAACAAAACCTACTGCCATCCTTGCCATCCGGAGTGTAGAGCGGAGTGCCCGGGCTGTGAAGGGCCAGTTGGCCACCCGCCCTGTGGCGAAGGGCCACCCCGAGGAGTCGGGTTCGAACCCGCCAACTATGGCTGCACCAAAAAGAAGCGAATTCATGAGTATCTACACGAGGGCTGCACAAGGTAAATGAGTAAACAACCAACCGGGACGTACTCACCGGGGTCCCTACCGGAGGCGGAGGAGGAGGAGCGATTGGAGCGAGCGGACGGGGCACGACCACACACGGCAAGGCCCCGAAGGCTGGACATGAAGTTGAACATGTCCCGCATCCTCTGCTCCTCGGCCGCCCTCTGGGCTTGTACAGCCTCCATCTCGAGCGGATGGGCCTCCGCTTGGACCGCCTGCTGGGCCTCCAACCTCCGCAAAGCGGCCTGCAATATTCACCCATAATGTTCAAACAACTCAAAGCTAGGTACATATGTAACAGCAATGACCGACGAATGAAACAAGACTAACTCCTGGAGTTCCGCCATCTGCTGGCTGTGAGCTCTGGCTGCCGAGGGCGTATGGGGACGGAGCAGCTCGTGCTCCGTGCATGAATCTCGGTGAGGTTGGGAATAGAGGCCGAGTCAATCGTCTTGTCCGCCATCCAAGACTACTGCCGTGCTTTCTTCCCCCCCTCCTAGCCTCATCAGAAGGTTTGTGTCGAGAGGCTGGGTGGCCGGATCAAAGTCCTCCCCATGGCGCTAGCGAGCCGCCGAGGTGTACTCGCTGAGCTTGCTGTAGATGCTCGCGTTAGTGTACGTCTCGGGCCCGTCCGCCGGGTTGTAGGTGACGTCCGGAGCAGTCACCTTGCCCTTGTGTGCTATGGCGAACGCCATGAACTTGTTGCAATCCTGGCCTTGGTGTGTCTGGGACTGCAGGGAAAACACAAAGATGATTACAAATAGCGTCAATTGAGCGTTAGAATAAATAAATAAATAAAGATAAAAATATAAAGAAGATTACTCAAGTCTAGGCGTACACACCGAGGCTCGGGTGCCCCGGTGGTGTGCTGGCCCACCCATCTGCAGCGGCAGTCCCCCCGGCCTTGTGCTTCTCCGCCCACTCCTCCGAGAGCCACCTGTCCACTATCGCCTTCCCAGCAGAGGCGGTGCCTGGAGCACCAATCAGGACATTGCTGCATGCCAACAAATTATTGATATGTCAGAATATAGAATGAGGCATACCTATTTATGGAAGGAGTAGGAATTCATGTTTCGTACTTACCGAGAGGTACCGGGTCCTTGTGAACGCGTCATGGTTCTGGTCTCGGACTTCTTCAGCCGTACACCAAGGACGTCGGCGTGGTAGTTGACGATGCACTGGAGCCGTGTCTCATAGTACAGGTCCGCGAGTCAGGACCTGCAAACCTTGTCCTGCACTTGTGCCGCTCGGTCCTCAAACCCAGGGTCGCACGTGTAGTAGTCCTGCAGAGAGACATCATATATTATTTCATTATTTCAAGGACGACCAATGAATGCATAGTATTATTAACCAATTGAGAGTGAACTAGAAATACTCACCCAGAACTCGGCTTTGATCCGCGCCGCAACGGTGCCGTACTCGCTGTCTACAACGGCGTAGAAGTGGTCCCACGACCAGGGTGGCGAAGTCACCCCGGCATACGTGACCATGCCAGAGTAGTGCTTCTGAATCAGAAGACCCATGGTGCCGTTGATGTGGCTCCCCTTTCCGGACACTACTTTCCAGTTGCTACAAGTCATTAAGAAGAATTGTTAGTGTCCAATTCGATTTTCCACATGTCATATGAAATATTACTGAAATAATACTTACTCGTCGCCATGTGGTCGAATCACGGGACGCTGGGCTAGTGGGATCGGCGCCGGGAGCTTCGAGGGCCCACGCAAGTAGACTCCTGAGGAGGTAGAGCCTGTGGCAGTGGAAGTGGATCCTCCTACTGTCGCTAACACCGCCTCGGGTCCGCCTCGTCGAGGACGTGCCACCTCCTACGATGTCGAGGCCCACCTGGCTGGTCGTCGTCCTCCTCCACCGACGGGTTGAAGCCGGGCCGCACGGTCCTCGAACGGCGGCCTCTCCTCGCCCCTCCTCGTCACCGGCTCGACAAGGGGTGGTCCTCCTCAATGGGGGGTGGTGGCGCTCTCTCATATAGAGGGAGTTGATCACGCCACCGGGACTGTCTTCCGCCCCGGCATTTTGGGAGTCCCCGCAATTTCAAAGAGTAAACCAATTAGCACGCTTAAATTATAAATTGTAAGTACTTATGAAAAGATGCAAAATGAATAAAACATGATTGCAATAATAATAATAATAGTACTAATATAGTATTACATGCACTAGAAATATTCTTCACGATCGGCGGCGTCTGGATCATAGGTGTCATCCTCACTATCAACATTGTCTACTTGCACCTCTCCTCCCTCATCCTCATCCCCATCGTCCCGGATCATTTTCATTGCCTAACAAAACTTGCTCTAGAATTTGTATGTCCCGCTCATCTTCCACCTCTTCTCCCTCGTCCTCATTTTCATTGTCCTGATCAATTTCATTGTCTACTTCCATCAGCGCAAATATGTCTATGTCAAACCTCCGTTCTAACCCCTCAGGTTGATAGAACTCCCGTGTGTCTGGGTCAAAGTTGTAATCCTCATCGTTTGGGAGCTGCCGTTTACCATGCGGCGATACCAACTGCACAAGGTACCAACCCATTAGATTGGGGTCTTTTTGGCACGCCCATGGATGATAATAAACTTATGTGGCCTGTTGAGCCACAATATAGACATCCTCTCCTTGATACATAGAATCCTGTCGAATTTCCACTAATCCAAGCTCTGGGATTTTTCTCGTGACATTAGGATCGAACCAATGACATTTGAATACGACTGGATTAGGAGCTTTGTAACACTGGAAATCGAGCTCATATATTTCTTCTACTATACTGTAGTAGTCACATCCATCGGTGTCAGGCGTACGAACTCCAGTATTCGTGGTTTTTCGATTCTCATGTTTCTGCTCATAGTTTCTTATGTTAAAGCGATAGCCATTAACATCGTAAATGTTGAATGTATTGACCCTATAGGCGAAGCCTTTGGTGAGCCCTTTCAACTCAGCATCCATTTGTCCATCTTTGTGAGCCTGCAAGGTGAGGCCGGATAGATCGTTACATTACTCGCTCATAGGAGCAAAGTGGGATGACAAAGGTTGAACCAGATACCTTCGTATCGAACCAGAAAATGAAATCGGGCGCACCATCTTTGAGTAGACTATCTTCTTCCTGAGGAGAAAGAGGCCTACTTTTCGTCCAATATGTATTCAGAAATTCCCTAAAAAACAAGAGACAAATAGGTTGGATACATAGAGGATAGTGACAACGTATGTAACAAGCTCATTGAGAACTTACTGTACATAAGGCTTCACTTCATCAAGGTTCAATAGCACATAAAGCATGATAATGCGCCACTCATCATGTCTTAAGTTCTTGGTGCCCGGTGCGGTTGCCTTTCCGAGTTGCCCTTTGAACAGACTGAGGCTAGATGAACTCTCGTTAGTGTTATAACGAGTAGGAGGATTGTGCACACTCGAAAGGGTATCCTTATAGTATGTTGTTGTGAAGTTTGATACCTCTTCCAGAATAAATGCCTCTACAACAGAAGCCTCAATTTTGGCTTTATTTCTACACTTTTTTTGAAGAATCTTTAAACATCTCTCGATCATATAGCACCAATGGGCCTGCACGGGTCCCCACATTCGGGCCTCATACGGTAGGTGCAAAATCATATGCTGCATCGACAGGAAGAACCCGGGTGGAAAGATCTTCTCCAACTTGCAGAGCAACACAGGTGCCACTTTCTCTAAGTCATCAATCATGTCTCGAGATAACTCCTTAGCACAAAGCTATCGGAAGAAATAGCTCAACTCTGCCAGTACGTGCCACACATGGTCGGGGAGATATCTCCTAGTCATCGCAGGAAGGAGCCTCTCAATCCATATGTGGTAGTCATGACTCTTCATCCCTAAGACTCGCATAGTGTCCAACTTCACTCCCCTACTCAAATTCGCGGCATACTCATCTGGAAACTTTAAGCTCTTGATCCACAGCAGGACTTCCTTCCTTTGGTCTCTTTTCAAGATGAAATCGACCGTAGTCCTTTTCCATTTCCTTCCCGGCGCGGGAGGCTTCATCACTTGCTTTGGTCTATCACACATCGTTGCTAGATCAAGTCTAGCCTTAACGTTGTCCTTGGACTTATTTGTGTCCATTAGTGTTCTAAAAAGTGCCTCGGCGATATTCTTTTCTGTGTGCATTACATCGATGTTGTGTGGAAGAAGAATGTCATTGAAATAGGGGAGCCTAGTCAAGCCCAATTTATGAGTCTATTGGTGTTCCAGACCATATCCAATAAAACCACCTTTCTGTTTATCCTCTTTGAGAGCTTCTATCTCAGCACGGACCTTGGCAGGGGTCATAATGTGAGGTATAGGGTCGGTGACTTGAACCCCTTTCCTAAAGTTCTTGACATCTCGTCTAAATGGATGGTCAAGAGGGAGGAATTGACGATGTTGGTCAAACGAAGAAAACTTGCCCCCCTCTTCAGATAAATAAACCTCATAGCACTCCTGCATATTGGGCATGGGAACTTGCCTTGAACACACCACGCGCAGAATAATCCATACGCCAGAAAGTCATGAAGGGAGTACTGGTACCACACATGCAATGTGAAGTTCTTCTTTGTAGCTCGGTCGTATGTCAGTACCCCTTTTTCTCAAGCTTGGATCAATTCATCAATGAGAGGCTCCATAAACACACCCATCTTGTTGCCCGGGTGTCCAGAAATTATGAGTGACATAAAAACGTTCTTGGGTTGAAACATGACGCCGGGGGGAGATTAAGGGGGATCACAAACATGGGCCAACAAGTGTACGGGGCCGCCATCATTCCATAGGGGTTAAACCCATCTGTTGCCAGCGCTACACGTACATTGCGAGCCTCCAGAGCTTTATCATGATGTATGGCATCGAAATGCTTCCATGCATCACCATCCGATGGGTGTACCATCTTGTCAGCGTTGTATCTTTTGCCATGTTTGTGCCATGTCATCTGTTTCTCGGACTCCTCTATCATGTACAGCCGTTGGATCCTTGGTATGAAAGGAAGGAACCGTAGGACCTTTACGGGGATACCAGACTGTCCCTTCTTGCCTTCACTAGGTCCCACCAGATACCTAGAGGATTTGCACTTTGGATAGTGTGTTGCTTTCTCGTGATCTTTCCAAAATAGGACACACCCATTTGGACAAGCATGGATTGGCTCATATGGCATCTTAAGTGCACGAAGAAGTTTTTGTGACTCGTACAAGTTCTTCAGCGAAACGTGACCCTCTGGAAGGAGGGATACAACCACTGCCAACAAAGAATCAAAGTTGTCTCGACTCATGCCACACTACGACTTCAACGCCATTAGGCGTCCAATGGCATCCAACTGTGAAACCGTTGTATTCTCGTGAAGGGGCTTCTGTGTGGAAGACAGCATATCATAGTACGCCTTCGCGGTTTCCTCTGGCTCGTCCTCAAATTCTTCACCGAACCATGCCTCCTGAAAGTCATCCATCCATTCTACTACCCCGGCTTCTCCATCAAAGCGTCGAGGTGTGGTCTCACCACCTCCTCCCTAATACGATCGGCTTCATCCATGGTGGATCCAGCAGTGTAGTTTGGCATGAATCCATACTTGACAAGATCTTGCCCCACATGCTTCTTATTCTTTCTTACATGGTTGACACATTTAAAGCAAGGACACGGCATCGACTTGACCCTTTAGCGACCACACCAAAAAAGATGCTCCAAGAAAGCATTAGTCTTAGTCACCATTCGGGGTCAATTGTTCGTGCCCCGTATACATCCAATCACGGTTCTCCATCCTCTGACATATATATGTAAGGGAGTAGCATAACTAGGAATTGCATCTAAACATCATTTCTACTCTCTAATAGGTGAGGATAGGTCCTAATCCCACCCGCGGATGCTTAGATGAGATTGGTTTTCATGCTCCGCTCCGATCCGAGACAGTAATTTTGCAAAGACCTCCCATTGTTCTCCCGATACACGCCCTTGTGTGTATCCGGAGAACAACAGGGAGGTGATGACGAAAGTCTATCTCGAACCGGAGCGTAGCAGGAAAACCAACCTCATCTACGCATCCGCAGGCTGTCCAAAATATGTGGACAATCCAAAGAGATACGATCGAGATATGCAAAAGATTTGCATACCTCCGATCATATCTCTTTCGGACGGGAGACGCCTAACTGGGTTACGTGAATAAAACATGCATGCAAAGGAGGAGGGGGTTAGACCCTAGGTGCCGGTGAGGTCGGGCTAGCGGGCGGTGGCGAGGCGGTGCAAAGGAGAGGCGAGGCAAAGGCGAGCGGACCACGCAACGCCGATGAAGTCGATCGAGGTTGCTCACGTGTCCTTCTCCCCGCAAAAAAAAGAAATTTGGTAAGTGTCAACTAAAAATTTTGGCGTAAACCTCCCCGCACGGGGAGATCCCAAAACCTACGTAAAACATAGGCACGAAGGCCTACACACACATTTATCGCAGATAGGCACGAAGGCCAACATCCATCCATATATCAAACATACTAACTACTACTAACACTAAAATCTACTACTAACAATACAAATCACTACTAACTACTAATACTTACTAACTACCACTACATTACAACCATTACACAAAGTTTAGTGAATATACCTTTCGGCGAGGGCGTCGACGGGACGACCGTAACGGCGTGAGCGTCGACGGGACGAGACCGGCGACACCTTGTCCTCCTCTCTTCTCCCCTCCTCCTCTCTTCTCTTCTCCTTCTTCTCCCTGCCTCGCCCTTCTCCTCTCTGCAATGGGGGCAGCGGGGGCTGCGGGGGCCGGGCCGGGGGCGGTGGCCGGCGATGCGGGGCGGATGCCGGGGGCTGAGGGGGCCGGCCGGGCAAGGAGGGCCGGCCGGGGCGGGGCCGGCCGAGCAAAGGAGGGCCGGCCGGGGGCTGCGGTGCCGCGGGAGGCCGGGTCGTCGGCTGGACGCCGCCGGGGCGGGAAGGGTGGGGAAGGGGCCGGGCGCGGGGGCCTCGGCCGGGGGCGGCTGCCCCAGCAAGGCGGTGGTGGAGGCCGACCGCCGCCAAGGCCGGCCGGGCGGCGGTGGTGGCCGGCCGATGGCGGGGGGGGGGCAGGGGCCGGGCTAAGGGCGCGCGGCGGCGGTGGAGGCCGGCCGGGCGGCGGTGGGTGGGCCGGGGCCGGGCCGGGCGGCCGCCGGGCTTCGGCGCGGGCGGGGCGCGCGGGCCGGCCGGGTAGGGCCGGCGGGGCGGGCGGGCTGGCCCGCGAAGCCCGACGCCCCGCGAGGGGCGGCTTCGGCGCGGGCGGCGGCGGCGGGAGCGGGCGGCGCGGGCGAGTGAGTCGAATGGCAAAGAAAGAAAGGGCCGGGTTTTTTAATCGCCGATAGCTTTGCCGAAAAGCCGATCGGGCGCCTCGGCAAAGAACGTATTCTTTGCTGAATGTCGCTTTTGGCACTCGGCAAAATTTAAAAATTTGAAAAAGTCTTTGCCAAGTGCTGTTTGGTGGCGCTTCGGCAAAGTATCCTCTTTTGCCGAGTGCCAACCCTAGGCACTCGGCAAAGCAATTTTTTTTTTTTCGTTTTTTTGGCACCAAATTTTTTTTTTTTTTGAGATATTTATACACTACCACAAACTACATGCTCAAATATGGGACTTTTTAAATGCATTTTGATATATTTCTCTGTTTATTTCATTTTATTGATTTTTTTCCGCGTAATGTACGTTTGAACTGGAGGTGCATCGAATAATTGATTTCTCTCCTTGTAAAAATGTTATTCTTGTTTTTTTAGTCGTAATTTAGGCTAAATTCATGAACTCTCCCAAAATTTCGATGAACGTGCTCACGGGGCAATACCGTCCACTTTTTTCTGCGGGTGGTTTTTTAATTATATAAAATGCGAGCGAGTTCCAAAAATTATGAGACTTGATGGCAGGTCATGATATCATATCGTATGCCATGGTTAAAATTTTAAAAAGTTTGGAGCACGTTGTCACGATGCTGCTCACAATCCGACATTGTCACATGTGATATAAGACATCACATGAAACGAGTTCTGGGTTGTGAGCATCGTACGTGACAACGTGCTCTAAATTTGTTCAAATTTTAACCATGGCATACGCATATGATATCATGACCTGCTGTCAAGTCTCATAATTTTTGAAACTCGTTCACATTTTATATAATTAAAAAACCACCCGCACAAAAGTGGACGGCATTGCCCCGTGAGCACGTTCATCGAAATTTTGGGAGAGTTCATGAATTTAGCCTAAATTACCACTAAGAAACAAGAATAACATTTTTACAAGGAGAGAAATCAATTATTCGATGCACCTCGAGTTCAAACGCATTATTACGCGGAAAAAAATCAATAAAATGAAATAAACAAGGGAAATATATCAAAATGCATTTAAAAAGTCCTATATTTGAACATGTACTTTGTGGTAGTGTATAGAAGCTTCAAAAAAAATTTGGTGCCAAAAAACAAAAAAAAAATCTTTGTCGAGTGCCTAGGGTTGGCACTCGGCAAAGCCACACGTTTGCCGAGTGTCAAACGGCCGGCACTCGGCAAAGGTGACGGCGCTGGATGCCGTCTAGCCCCTGCAAAACGTTGCCGAGTGTGGGTCTTTGCCGAGTGGGAAGCACTCGGCAAAGACAGCCTTTGCCGAGTGCCCCTGATTTGCCGAGTGCCCGGCCTTCGGCGAAGCCCTCGTTGTTCTTTGTGCTTTTTCTTTGCCGAGTGTGGCACTCGGCAAATCGTGTCTTTGCCGAGTGCCCGATATTTGGCACTCGGCAAAGAATCTTGCACTCGGCAACGCTTTGGTTTCCTGTAGTGTATGTTACTAGCCACCTCTGCTCATGACATTGCAAATCAGTACTATGTCTAGGGCAAGATGACATGCATGTAGATATCGGGTACTCCCATCATATAGAAAAAATGAAGTTGTTTTGGACAACCTTTAGGTTAAACATTAAGAACATAAATCATGAATAACTTTTAAATTGTTAAGTTTAGAAATATAAAAACTATATAAATATATTTGTCTTAAAAAATACTTTCATAAAAAAGTATAAATATATCACTTTGTTATGAATACTTTTCTAAAAATATGAAGTCAAAGTCATACTTTAGAGACCATGTCGTTGTCCTAAACGACCTATTTCCAACATGGAGGGAGTACCTCTTCTTCTTGAAGTGCGGGACATCTCAAGTAGCATGCATCATGGTACGCGACATTTGAATAAACGTCTCACGTAGCATGCATCATGATACGTACGCAAAGTACTACTTCCTCCATCTCAAATTATAGAGACGTAATGGTGGTCGGCAACATTTGAAACAAAGGTCGGGCCAATCAACGACTTTTATCAAGTACGAACACACAGCGATATTATATATTTGTATTATTATATATATATATATATATATATATATATATATATAGTGTACTTCCTACACCACCCCTAAATGTCATGGAGTTCATCCTGTAGTACATTATTTGATTACCCTTCATGGCCGTATTATGACCTTAATTAGGGTGCAATCGCTAGCTAAATTATGGAGGAATGTCAATCACCAAATTATTACACGTTTGATTGATTGAAATTATTGCTACTAAGTAAACTAAGAGCTGAAATATTTGGAGGTGTGTTAAACTTATTTGATTCTTGCATATTCACTTTGATTGTATTGCATACATATATTTATGAGGATATAGCTAGTCTCATATATATATGACCGGTGCTTTATTATTTGGCAGCATCTTAAAATGCAATGCAATAATAGTCCCTGGCTGCTAGTTCTTCCAATTATCATGCAGAGTCAACATGGCCGAGTAGTAAGTTTAGGTTTGTTTATTAGACCTCGCTGTTTGGAAAATAATTGGCATGGCAGATTCCTGATCTGTTCAGAGGGAAAAAATTAAAAAAAAAAAAAGGAATCTTGGCTAAATAATGGTGCATTGCATTGTGAACAGATTTATTGCTTGCAATAATATAAGTATTTATGGCGGAGGATATTTTATTGCTATTGAAAATATTTATATATATACTACTTCATCAGTGACGGCTAATGTATAGGATGATCGATCATCGTACTTTGGATTTTTTTTTTTTTTTGGGAACCATCGTACTTTGGAATTGAGTAGGATTGGAAGAGATTGTTTTACGGCACACATAACAAGTTCGTATATATATACACTGTTTTTTTGTATTCTCATGACCGTACAAATGTTTTGAAAAGCAGGTTACATATATACAGCACGAGATGTAGTGTAATAAGATTTCACACACGTAGGTACGTACGGTACGTGACAGGTGTTATTAGTAGCCACGCACGTCTCCGGCGAGTCTCCTGATGTGTCCTACTATCTGGGGCACGCACAGACATGTGTGTGTATGTCTATACACACACACACACACACACACACACACACACATATATACATATCTCCTCTTTTTCAGATGCGCAGCGTGTGCGTATCGCGGTATGTATACCTGTAGAGTACAGGTTAACTAGCTAGGAGGACAGGAAACAGAGGTGTATAACTGACGTGAGAGGTGGCACGTATATACGTACACGCAGTACGTACGTACGTGTAGATTACGTGAAGGTTGTCGGCAAGCACGTCGTCGTTTTCGCACGCGCAGCGCAGATCAAATTAAAGATGGAGCAGTGCATGCAGCGCAGGGTCGCCGGCAGGTTTCCTGGAGGGGGCATCGACGTGGACGAGGACACATGGAGACACGGGGGCATTGCCCTTGCCTTTGCCTTGGACGAACGTGCGTGCTTTTATTTGCCTGCCTGCCTCGTTGCCCGGGACACTTGACCTGACGCTAGTACAGTACGAGAGCTAAGCCGCCTATGATGGCCATGGCCATCCTGCATTCCTGCCTCCGATCCGAGTGTGCAACGTAGGCAGGCAGTGCATGGTGGCCAGCACACACGTACTGTACGCGTTCCCAATCCCCCAATCCCAATCCCAACTGTGCGAGAGGGCCCTCATCTGCCGATCCAGACGCGAGAGAGGCAGGCATGCATGGCAGTGCAAGCTGATGGAAGAAACCTACACTGTGCGCCAACGTACACGGCTACTACTATATTAATTAAAGAGAGCTTCAGTGAAAGCACACTGCAAGAGCGGCGGCGGCGACGCGACGATAACGCCTGCCGCCTAGTTTGCAACCGCATCAGAATTTAGATTTCAAGAACCTATGTATATACATACTACGTCGTCAGCAGTCTCCTGCTAGCGTGGGTCCACAGTCATTGTTTGTGTGTGGCTTGTTTCTGTGTAGTAGGCAGCGAAGCAACTGCCGAGAAACCGGAAAAATATTCATTCATGTTTCAAAGGAGCTGTGTGTACTATACAGCTACTAGCTAGTACCACGTCGAGCAAGCCAACATATTTATTAGCCCTTTGGAAACCCAAAAATTTCATAGAATTTTACATAAATTTTATACTAGAAATAAATCAGTTTCTTTTTTACAGGAAAAAACACAACAAATAAGAAAAATTCCTCCAATCCAAAAAGGCCTTAGAACACTCGATCGACACACTACAGTTTAGGATGTTTCCAATTTGTTTTCTCTCTGTCTTTCGGTTCTACAAGCAATTTTATTCTGCACTAGCTTATGTGATAGAATTTGATAAAACATTAATCTCTTAAAAAATAGTGAAATAACTATAATATCTTTAATATCTTTTTGTTCTTTCTTTTTTTGTTGCCCGGCATAGCTAAGGGTCTTGAATTGAAGCTTAAAAAAAAAAGCTCCACTTCGCGCATCCTCATGCGCCGGCGGCCTCCCCAAATGCATTCCGCCGCACCAGGGGATCCATTGAGGATGACTAGGGTTTGCACGATGGGATCTTCTCGTTTTCCCTTCACCCTGACCACTCACCGCTAGCCCACACTGCCACTGCCGTCTACGTGGTCATGGGCCACCGATTCACATAGGGGCAGAGAGGGCATTTTTGGAACTGGTCCGCAAGCACGGAGGCTAATTGAAGCCAGAGTTTAGATATATTGCCTCTTTAGGTCGACCCCCTCCACGCGGCTACTACGGTGACCCACGATATAAGGAGTTCCACGCTCGTAGGTGTGTTCCCTGAAGGCATTCGGTTGACGAGGCATAGAAACTGACCTTTAGTTTCCGAGGAAAACAATAGCCCTACGAGCGAGCGAGCGATATGCCGGGGCTGGATATCTATCCACTCCCGCTGTCCCGCATCCGGGGGCCGGGAAGAATGAAGCGGCAGATGGAGCACGAGGCATGCAGCAGCCAGCCAGCGGCAGCTAGCGGGTGGAGTGGAGGTGCTACAGGTGGTGCGTGCACATGGCTGTGCCGCCCCACTACCACCACTCCATCCGCCGCCACAGTTTCGTGTGGCCTTCCTTCCCCAACCCTGCAGCAGCAGCAGCCACCCGCCCTGCCCTGGTGTAGCCGCGCGCGCGCGCAGGAGCAAACGTGTACACCTCTCTCCCCTCCGATCCCCGTCCGGCGTCCTCCTCCGCCGCCGTTGCGTTTGCATCTTTCCCGGCCGGACGGGGCGGACGACCGGTGTCTCTCACATGGATGGATGGACCTCGGTCCAAAAGCGGAAGCCACCAGCCAGCCAGCCACTCCGTTCCGTTCCGTTCCGAGTGGGGCCCGCCCCGCTCCACTCAGTCGACCGCCGGCGTCCCGCCACGTGCCACGTCTCCCCCACTCGATCGCCGTGACGTGGACCTCACCACCCACCCGCCCGGCTCCATATATACCCCTCCCCGCCTCGCCATCCTCTTCCTCCTCATCACTCTGCTAGCTCGATCTCTGCTCCTCACAGGCTCACAGTATTGGCGCCGCATGCCAGCAGTGCTCCCGATCGATTCCATCGCCGCCACCTCGATCTCCATCCAGTCCCCATCCACGGCAGCATCCATCCCCGTCCGGTGTTCTAGGCTTCTTCTAGCTTCTGCAGTATCGTCCTGTGCTTTGTTCGATCGAAACTACTAGTCTGCCACGCAATGCCTCCTAACGCCCACCAGGACGCGCATCACGGAAGCACCGGCGGCCGCAGCCTCGCCATGACACCCCCTTCTCCAGCTCCGGCCACGCCCACGCCGACGGCGGCGTCCAAGATGGACTGCTTCCTGACCACCGTCTGCACGCCTCTCAACCTCCAGGTACGTACGCGTAGCTAGGTCCCCGTCACCTAGATAGGACTAGCCACCACGACGGCTGCCTGCAGCGATGTTGTGTCGCGTGCCAACGGAATTGAATTCAATTGAACCGAATCCAACACACACATCCATGTCGTCGCTTGTCCGCAGTTCATCGACGTGTCGTACCGCGTCAAGCAGACGGAGCGCTCGCCGTCGTCCTCCTCCTCCTCCAAGTCCACACCCGGCGGCCGGATATCGACGCACTCGGGCTCCGCCATCGCGGGCGCCCCTGCCAACGAGGAGCGGACGATCCTCAAGGGGGTCACGGGCGAGGCGCGCCCAGGCGAGGTCCTCGCGGTGCTCGGCCCATCCGGCAGCGGCAAATCAACGCTCCTCTCCATCCTCGGCGGCCGTCTCACCGGCCGGCACTCCGGCGCCGTCCTCGCGGGCGGCCGCGCCCTCCCCTGCCGCGCGGTGCAGCGCCGCACGGGCTTCGTGGCGCAGGACGACGTGCTCCAGCCGCACCTGACCGTCCGCGAGACGCTCACCTTCTGCGCGATGCTCCGCCTGCCCCGCTCGGCGCCCGCCGCCGCCAAGTGCGCCGCCGCGGAGGCCGTGATCGCGGAGCTGGGCCTGGCCGCGTGCGCCGACACCATCGTCGGGAACGCCTTCGTGCGGGGCGTCTCCGGCGGCGAGCGGAAGCGCGTCAGCATCGGGCACGAGCTGCTGGTGAACCCGAGCCTGCTGCTCCTCGACGAGCCCACGTCGGGGCTCGACTCCACCGCCGCCGCGAGGCTCGTCGCCACGCTGTCGGCGCTGGCGCGGAAGGGGCGGCGCACCGTCGTGCTGTCGGTCCACCAGCCGTCGTCGAGGGTGTACCGGATGTTCGACGCCGTTCTGCTGCTCGCCGAGGGCAGCTGCCTCTACTTCGGCGCCGGACGCGACGCCATGGACTACTTCGCCGGCGTCGGCTTCGCGCCGGGTTTCCACGTCAACCCCGCCGACTTCATGCTCGACCTCGCCAATGGTGAGTACTATGTCGTGCTTACGTCATTAATTCCTTGTTGCTTTGCCTTGTGTCGTACTTGCATGTGTCTCTGTTGTTTCAGTTTCTCTGTGTTGCCAAACAAGACAAGTGAAAGAGCTAACCACCCAATTCATGATCCCTCATCCTGATCTACAACAGGAAAAGTAGCTAGCCACACATACTGACACATATACATGTATTTGTGTCCTTACTTAACTAATCAAAAGATTATCAAGTGTTAATTAAAGACCCATTTAGAGACATGAGAGAGGATTATTGCTAGATTGACCAAATCACTAGCTAGAACAAAGCAAAGAGTGGCAGGCATGCAATTGATGAGTGATGGCACCAATTAATGGAAAGTGGTAGAAAGTGGCGTTGAAGTCAGAAGGAGTAGTAGAGTAAGTGTTGGTGTGTTCTTGCTTCCCCTTTTATACATATGCAATTGTGATGAGGATCGGATTAGATTCATCATGACACCGGAGACAAGGAAAACACCTGGTGAGTGAGTAGTGAGTGTGGAGTGCACGGTGCACCCAACAAAAGAAGAGAGGAGAGAGAAAGGGGCATGTGTGTGAGAAGGAAAAAAGAGTGGAGAGGGTGAGTAGTGCCTGCCATGCTTCCCTACTAGTGTTCTCACTTTATTTTTATTTTGGCAAAGCACTTTATGGTTGAAAAGTCACACACCTAAGGGACACCTGTCCCTGAAGGTGGCAATTAGGGTACTACCACTGTGGCTGAACATCATCATCATCCAACACAAAAGCTACAATATCCCAGCCCCGGTACTACGCCTACTAACGAACCCGATAGCGTGTCTATGATTAGTTGTAGATACTCCCGCTATTTCTAAATTGTAGCTCGTCCTGTATTTTTAGCTAGATACATAAATTTTGCTATGTATTTAAATATTATATACATTATTTCCAAATACATGAAGAAAGTGGAGACAATTTAGAACCAAGGAGGGAGAGATATAGAGAGAGAGAGAGAGAGAGAGAGAGAGAGAGAGAGAGAGAGAGAGAGAGAGAGAGAGATGCTATTTCACGATCATGGTAGGATTTGAACATCGTGATTCCGTATTGCAAAGTTTCCGCGTTCCATGCCATAAACAGTCTAAGCGATGTCTTGTAGTGCCTTCTCTGTGTGTTATCACACCGATGACGTTGAAAGTTGCCGTGTTCCATGTAGGATGAGATGACTTGTAGTGGCTTCTCCGATCCGTGTAGATTAGCGCACGGGCTATCACCATCACTAGGGACCATGCATAGCATAGGCAACTCATGAACATCGACAGGCACCGCCATAGGTTTATTGAACTCTAAGCCAAAGTTTAAATTGTTTGTCTTATTTAGAACATTTATGCAAAAATAGAGAAATTTAAGTTATTTTAAAGAAATTTTTATTAATAAAATAAGCCACACAAAAAACCTAATATTTAAGATATTTTTAAGAACTTTTTATTAATAAAATAAGCCACAAAAAATTTAGTGTTGAAAAAGTCAAATGAAGTATAATTTGAAACGGCGTTACTGGTAGTTAGTAAGCGTTGCCCACACAAACTGGTTTATTGAACAGGCTATTTGGCTTGCCCTTTTTTTTTTTTTTTTTTTTTTTTTTTTTTTTTTGCATTCCCTATTTGGCGGTACCACTGCACAGTGCACACACACAGGGGTGATGGATTGATGGATGGATCTCCGACACTCGTGGCAGCTTTTAGTTGGATCTGGTTCCTTTATTTGTCCCTCCACGCATAATTAATTAAGGAACAAACGAGACACATATGCTCGGTCATTAGGGAGTGATCCGAGACATATGCAGGTGATCGATGGATTTGCAATGCATGGTTGATGGTTCCCAAGATAGCTAGTTAGTGCCCTGTCTCACTAGACTTGGAAATACATATATGCCCCCTGCTCATGCATGCATGATAGCTTTACTAGACAGGAGGAATCATTTCTTGGTGCAAAATTGCCCTCTTTGGAGCTGATGAGTTCCACTTTCTCTCCTCCCCACTTTTGGCTCTTGGGGGCACCTCATCACCTCTTTTTAATTCATCCATCATTTGCTCAGTGCACCAGCACATCAATCCAAAGCAATCTCTAGCTAGCTAGTGTAGTTGTGTATGTGTGTGTGTGTGTGTGTGTGTGCATATATATCTTGTAGCCTTTCATGTCACCACAGCTAAGGTAGCACGATGCCAATTTTGCTGCCTGCCTTGTGGATCCGCACGCGGTTTTCTTGGTTGAAAATCGAAGGGTCAGCAATAGACATGCTGCACTAGAGGTTGCCTTTTTCTTTCTCTAAACACTACCTCTAGGATTTCAAATCAGATTTTATTGGTTGGTGTCAATTATTGGAGCAGTGAAAAATACCCGTATCTTCTTTTTCCTGAATTGGACGGCCGGGGGATGCGCTACGTGTAGAATTGCATATACACATATATCAAAAAGAAAAGAAAAAGTGTAAAGAACTGCTAATAAAGGGAATGTGTAACATCACATTATCTCGGTACTCCAAGAAAGCGATCATCACACATTCTCAAGAGCACTATCGCTAGCTCCTGTTCTTGATTCATATCATATTAATATACTGCATTATTTATTCATTGTTTTTTATAATGATTTTACTACCCATTATATATATCTAATAATTTTCTTTTTATATATATCTAATAGCTTCTTTTTATTTATTTTAATAAACAGGTTTTGCTCAAGCAGACTACAATGTAACAGCAGAGGGTGGCAATAACGTGAAGCAGTCCCTCATCTCGTCCTACAACAAGGTGCTGGCCCCAAGGGTGAAGGCCTCCATCACCGCCAGCGGCGGCGCCGCCGCTGCGGAGCACGCGCAGAACACCGGCGCCGGCGAGCCGCCACCGCCGCTAGAGAGCTGCAGCGGGTCCGGAACGAGCTGGTGCAACCAGTTCACGATCCTGCTCCGTCGCAGCCTCAAGGAGCGTCGCCACGAGACGTTCACGTCGCTGCGGATCTTCCAGATCATGGCGCCGGCGCTGGTCGCCGGCGCCATGTGGTGGCGGTCGTCGCCGCTGGCGGTGCAGGACCGCCTCGGCCTGCTCTTCTTCGTCTCCATCTTCTGGGGCGTCTTCGCCTCCTTCAACGCCGTCTTCGCCTTCCCGCAGGAGCGGCCCGTCCTGGCACGCGAGCGCGCGTCCGGCATGTACGCGCTCTCGTCCTACTTCATGTCGCGCATGGCCGGCGACCTGCCCATGGAGCTCGCGCTGCCGACGGCGTTCACCGTCGTCGTCTACCTCATGGCGGCGCTCAACCCGTCGCCCGCCGCGTTCGCGCTCACGCTCGCCGTCATCCTCGCCTACGTGCTCGTCGCCGAGGGGCTCGGGCTCGCCGTCGGCGCCGTCATGATGGACGCCAAGCGCGCGTCCACGCTGGTGACCGTGATCATGCTGGCGTACCTCCTCACCGGCGGGTTCTACGTCCACAACGTACCGGCGTTCATGGTGTGGGCCAAGTACACCTCCTTCACATACTACTGCTACCGCCTCCTCATCGCCGTGCAGTACGGCGGTCACCTCAAGCGCCTCCTCCCGCCGGAGGCCATCGACGGCGAGGCCGGGCCTGCGGCTTGCGTCGCCGCGCTCGTCGCCATGTTCTTCGGCTACCGGCTGCTGGCGTACCTCGCGCTGCGCCGCGTCAGGAAGTGATCTGGTCTGATCTGACCCCCCGGCGTCAGCTGCTGCTGTAGGTAGCTAGCTAGGGACGACATGTCCATTAACTATTCCGGCAGGGCGCGGCGAACCGACCGAGATCCGTCGCTTCGGTAGGCCGCGGGCGTCGAAGGAGAAGACCAAATGACGTGGTTGTTGTTGGCGGCGTCGCCGGCGATCGACGAGGAGGTCGTCTTCTTCGTTCTCCCGCAATTTGTTTTTTTCTTTTTTCCCTCTTACCTACTCCGTATAAGTTTGGTGGTCAAGAATGTGCCATCATCGATCGAGATGCCTTGTTTGTTGCAAGTGTATTATATATTGATCAATCGGCGAGTGTAAGCTCAAGCTGTGAGAGCTGATTTATTTCGGCTTCTTGATCTGGTGATGACGAATTGATAATGGGTTTGATTAAAAGTTTAAAAAAATTCAAGTGAATGTACATGCATAAGGATTGCAATTTGAAGTTGACGGCGGCCGAGTCCGATCCACGGCATGATTATGAGACCGAACAAGCTCAAGTGCTGAACGCCTTGTCAATTATCTCAGGTTCAGTGTTGTCCACGCGTGAAAGCTGAAAGCCATTGTGTTTCCCCCCAACACCTGCATTTACATATAGAACCAATTCGAATTCGACGTTCTATGCCATGCACCGATGGAACGAATCTGCTGCGAGATTCTACACTGCGGATTCTTGCAAGGTAACTTTGACAGAGGAATCAAATTAGCTGCTGCTCTGCTTTGGACTTCCATAGAAAAACCTTGTGAAAGTTTGATCTATGCATTCGAAACAGGTGTGCTGGCGACATGTGTGGTGGCAGCTTCCGGAGATGGCAGCACTCTACTGACCTATTATGGGCCGAAGATAGTTGTGATGGGCCGTCGCGCTCGGACTCTCCTTGTTGGGTCGACATCCCCATCTTCATATCCGTGTACTAGCTCCTTGAGGGTGGTGGGCTGGTAGCCTCTCAATCAAATCAAAAGACAAAAAAGCCAGGTGGTTGCTCTGGCTTTTTGTCTGCAATTAATACGTACAATTTAATCAGTATACCTAGGTGCTCGTTCTCGTCCTGCATTAGTACATACGAATATAATCAGTACAATAATCAAGTGAAAGAGAGAGGGGATTCAAACTGATAGATTTTGCAACTTGTTTCCATTGTGGACAAGATGGACACCACCAGGCTACCTATACCAATGAAATATTATTGTTAGAGCCGCAAGAAATGGGGTCAGTTGCTGCTAAATGTCTGATGCTCAAGATTGTTCTATAAAGATGCATGGGTTTGGTATTTTAGGTTAGGGGTTCTCTAGTCTAAATATTCGAGGGTCACACAGGTTGGAAATGACCGAATGCGGGTCATCAAAATCATCAGTGGAAATGTAGACGTCAACAATGTTGAACAAGAGCTGAGAAGAACTTAATTGATAGTAAATGCAACCGGAAGGTGAAAAAGATTGTAGCGGATGGATGTCTGGCGACATTCCCTATTGAATCCGATCCATTCTAGACACATTATCAAGATCTAAGGGGATGGAACTGGCTCTCTATACAACGTCCATACCAAGGTGAACAGACCAACGTGTTGATTCTTAAGCACTGGTTGGATTAAATTGTCTAAGGTCCCTTCCATTGCTAGAACAGAGAGGATGTAGTAAAGCTTATAGCAGAACCAGTTATAGCAGAACCAGTAGTTAAAGCGGTAGCTGTGGATGAACTTTCACTTATCAGGGAAGATCCACTGAGAGTGAAAATCAGTGGCAAAGATGTCTCCAATATTTTGGTACTTGTAGAAATATCTTAAAAGTCTTATCAAGCAAAACTGATCCACTAGTCAATTTTTCTCATTCCACGACCCTCCACGTCATCTTTCTCCAGCCGCTGTCTCTTTCCCTGCCTGACAAAACCAATGACTAGCAGGCACTTGCTCATCTCCCATAACAGCTATGACCGTATACCTTCCTCTCTCACCAGCAGCAATTGGATGAGAAACTATTTTCACACTTTCGAGCCATGTGACCGTGTGGATATAGTAGCAGCAGCAATTTTTTTCTAACCAACAATGGGTCGGAAAAGGGTGTATCTCTTCATTTTCCTCAAGGTTCATATAAGTATTACCTCTTCCATCACCGTGTGGTCATCCTCATCCCTTCGACGCAGCCATCCACTTCAGATAGATCCTCTCACAGTCTCTCCTCCATTGCTGCACCATGGTCAGGGCTGCTCCTCCGCTTCCTAGCTCCTTTTCGCTGGTGGCGGCAAGGAAGCCTCCATTGATCTCCGTGGTCATGGCACTGTTCCCGCACCCAGCCACCCACGTAGTTCACTACTCGCTCTCGAAAGACGCATCAGCGGCGACGGAGTCCAGCAGCAGCAGCAGAAAAAGATGTTGAAAATAATGGAGCCAAGCAGTATGGATTACGGTGCCTCCCCCTACCGCACCCACTGCTCTCTCTCTCTCTCTCTCTCTCTCTCTCTCTCTCTCTCCGTATCGGCGGCGGCGACGGAGTCCAAGAGCAGCCGCAAGCAAGCAGCAGAAACAATGGAACCGTACAGTAGAGAGAGATGGGAAAACTAGCCTAACTTTCTGAATAACATGGCGTGCCTACCTCATTGTCAATTTTTAATCTTCTAGCACACGAGACAAAGGCTGCAAGCAGTTGGTAGTTATGAGCTTGCGTAGTGTGCCCTCTCAGTTAAATGCGGGTATGTATGAGGGAGCTTCTTCTCTCCATGTTATATTAACCACTCAATATTGGAGTATTGCTCCATGCTGTTTATTATAAAAGCACAAGCTTAATATTCTGATATATGTGATATGTCCTTATTACTCTAATTATCTCATACTATTAATCCACTAAATCTTTTTTCTTGGAAATTTTATTTTATATTTTTTATATTGAACTATACAATATGTAACGCTACTTTATGCAGTGCATTGATTTGGGTTATGCAAGGTAGGTTGGATTTATTATGCCTACATGATAAGGAACGGTTGTAATTCACTTACTCCCACCATATAGGAAATAGAAGTCGTTTTGGACAAGGTTTGGGTCAAACATTGAGAACATAAATCATCAATAACTTTTAAGTTGTTAAGTTTAGAAATGTGAAAACCATATGAATAGATTTATCTTGAAAAATACTTTCATAAAAGTATAAATATATCACTTTATGATGAATATTTTATGAAAAATATGAAGTCAAAGTTATACTTTGGAGACCTTGTCGTTGTCCTAAACGACTTCTATTTCCAACATGAAGGGAGTATACTTTAACATCTTCTCTCACTTATACCTTCAGCCATGACTCAACTTGTCTTCTCCACTTAACCAACACTACTACATAAAATCTTAACCCGCAACTTTTCAAATTGGGGCTCGGAGGCGGTTGGGCCGCCGGCCCGCCTCGATTAATCGGGCCCAAATAGAGGCTGGGCCGGGCGGCCCAACAACCGCCTTGGTTAATGGGTTAATCGAGGCGGGCGTTATACCATAACCGCCCGCGGTTAATGCCAATTAACCGAGGCGGATGGGTTACAACAAACGCCTCGGTTAATCTATTAACCGAGGTGGGGTGTCTTTATGCAACCGCCTTGGTTAATTGATATTAACCGAGGCGGTTGTCTTTGGTAGACCGCCTCGGTTAATAAGTTAACCGAGACGGTCGTTGTAAAGCAACCGCCTTGGTTAATACGTATTAACCGAGGCGGTTAGGGTTAAGCCGCCCGCCTCGGTTAAGTCTGGGCTATATAACCAGCCGCCACCTTCTTCTTCCCCACGACCTTCTCTCCTCCATTTTTGGGTTTTGAGCTCCTAAAACCCGAAAATTGGCCATTTTCTAGGGGGAGTTTTGCTCTTGGATTTATTGAAGGGGGCCACCGCAAGAGGTTAAATCTTACTCTTCTCCACTTATTTTCCTCTCTTTTCCATAGTTTGGGGGCTTCCTCTCTAGATCTAAATGGAGGAGAGAGAAAACTAGATCTGCAATTTATATTAATTGAAAATCAGATCTAGATGAAGGCTAACACGATTTTTGGGTGCTTGCGTGTGTAAGGTGGCAGTCATGGACCGAAAATGGATGTACAAGACATCGAGGCTAGATCCGTCTTTCCTGGATCAGCTGAGGAAAAAGTTTATTCCCGCAGCGAAAAAGCATCGACTGAGTCTGGGCCGGGATCACATGATTTGTTCGTGTAGTCGGTGCACGAATCTGTTTGCCCATGAAGATACCATTGTACAGTCTCACTTGATCCGACATGGTTTCGTCAAGGATTACACCGTTTGGAGGCACCATGGTGAGCAAAATCCAGCGTCCACAGCTTCGTGCGGGCCAAACTCATCCACGACGTTAAATAACGAAGTACCAGAGGAGCCTCCACCATCTACCTCTGTCCCCACGAGCCGGCGACCAAGAAGGAAATCGTGATTACGTTACGATTGATGATCTGCTACAAGATGATGACATTGCAGACGGTGAAGATCATGCGGATGTGATGGATTTGCAGTTTTTACAAAGTCTTTAGGTTTCCCATGCAAGCCCGGCCCACCAATGTAACTAGATTTGCGGTTTTTACAAAGTCTTTAGGTTTCCCATGCAAGGATCCTATCTTTTTCAAAAGATGGCCTAGCAGTAGCTAGTTGAGCTAATTGGGTTTCAAGCATCTTATTAAAATTAAGTTGATTCTTTAGAGTAGAAGAGAAATTATCTAATTTAGCATTTATATTTTCCAACATCTTGTCATTCACATTATTGATATTATCGGTCATTCTACTTTGATTATAAACAAGATCTTTAAGTAAAGGATAACTACTTTGCTTTAATTATTCAAACGTTGCAAAAAATTTAATTGTTACCTCCTTGGTTGTTGGAGCGCTGATTCCATCCTTGATTTTGGGGACAAAAAACCACTAGTACACAGAGGCTCTATATACGCGGCTCCAGACGCCTTTTGTTGACACCTCTTAATGTTATTTCTAGCAACGGCGCTAAACATGCTTGTAAGCAGAGCATCGCTACTAGAGTGCCAAGTTGTCATCCCCAGCATAACACCAAGGGGTGCGGTATTAAATCATACCACCATTTAGAATATAGAAATAGTATCCGCAAGCACACGGATCAAATACCATTATAGCATTTTACCCGGAGTATTACGGGTTGTCATTTATATTTTCCCAAAGAAAGGTCTACATGGCTCTCTTGTAAAGGTAGCATGTTAACCTAAGTGTAATGGATAGACATAACTATGTCCTCACTACTCAATGCAGGGGTAAGTCACAAAATAAATGATAAGATAAGTATATAATCATCAGCATAAACAGATAGAGACTCCTAGCTATATCATTAGGGTTACTAGTAGAACATCAAGAGATATTCCTGTGTTATTCCTAGCTACATGTCAATGCATATTATAGTTAGTGCAGTACACTTAGTAGTCATAGCTAAGGTTAGCATTATATCTATTCATAGTGGACATACTAGAGAAGTTTGAGAACATAGCATGCTCTTCCTTCGTCCAAAAGCCCTACTGTGCCTATAAACAGGGTTTGGACTACATAGGACTCAACAGGATTGTCACACCCGCGATCTATCAGGCCCGGCCTGTAGGGTGCATTCGCAGATAAACAACGTATAAGCACCATGCTTACACAATGTTTACCACTCACCCAGCGATCAATTTAGATAAGCGCTATACGAACCTATGGATAAGTATAATGTCAATCTAGCTATACTAAGCATATAACCACAATAGACAAAGAACAATATAACTATAAATATAAGTAGACAAGTATTCATCAATTCAATTGTAGCAATCATATAACTATACAATGAAAGAGAACAAAGGCGAGAGGAGGTAAGAATATACCAAATCCAAGCTCTTGATGGCTCTGGAATCCAAGCCTTGCCTCTCTCTAGTTCTAACTAGCTATCTAGGCCCTAGCTAAGGAGCTCTGATTAGGGTTTCTGGCTGATGATCGGACTTCAAATGAGGAATGAAAGAATGTGCCTCTCCTGGGGAGTCCTGCCCTCCTTTTTATAGCCCCCGACCGATGATCGTGAGCCATCGATGAAACCGACCTTGACATACGGCCGAGATTGACCCTCAAAGGCGGTGGAGCGAATCGGGCGAACCGGGCCGCCGGGCCGGCATGGCCGACGGCCGGTCTAGGGTGGGACCAGCCGGTCCCACCTAGTGGCCGCTGGCCCCTCGGCTCGGCGTGGTGCCTTCTCGTCTCTTCTAGAATGTTCCTGTGTTTCCGCGGTGTCTGTTTTCCCGTTCTACGTTCCGATAAGCTCTCGTGGTTGCGTCTTTTCCGGTTTCGCTGCGAAAATAGTGAAACACCAAAACTCGTGGAATTCTGTCGGTGTAAACCCTATATCTACTTTGGTGGTCCCATTTATATCTTTTTCCATGGCTAGTTGACGGTTGGTTTCGTACAATAACGACCGTCAACAACTCCCCCAAGCTTAACCTTTGCTAGTCCCTTAGCAAAGAGAACTTAGAAAAGTTATTGCAAGATATATATATATGTTTAAGCATTGTAGCCATCTTGGAGCAACTCCTTAGAAGTATACCTACAGTCAGACAGAATTTTTTCTCCAAGTTATGCAATAACTGAGCTGACTTTCAAACTTACGTATATTACCTTTAACTGTGGGGCTTATTAGCTCTTTCTTGGGTCTTGAGTACTTGACAGACAGAAAGATCCCATCTAAGCACTATGTCTCAAGCTCTTCGATCAACTATCATTCTGGAGTTTTTAGAGGTTTTCAAATAAAACTTAGAGCTTCCTATGTATGACACTCTCAAGTCACTCAATATGTGTGGTATTTGTGGATTCTCACCAAGGCAGTGATGATGGTTGCCTTTCTTTTCATCCTATAACTAAAGCTTATGTGGAGCTTATAGGTAAGGAGAAACTGAAAGAGCAAACTTGTAATGCATGTGTTGTAAAGTCAAACAATGGATCTATGGAGAAACAAGTCATGCAGTCGAATCAAGACGTATAGGTGGAAGGATATGGTGGATATATGGTGGAACCTAATTCTACTCAGCTCCTTGAATGCCTATCTCTCCTTTTGAACTTTGAAAACTGGCCAGAGGTTATGAGTTATCTTTTTCTTTTCTTTTTCTTAGGGAGTTGGGCATCTAAGTGCCCATTGTTTTAGCACTGGGACACTTATCCATCTTTCTTTTCTTCTCCCTTCTCTCTCCCCTTTTTTTGCATAGCTCATAGCACTCCTTTTGGCATTTATAGATTTAGAGAGATAACAATAGAAATATGGAGCATTTATTGGGTGGCTATCTTAATGGAATCTATAACTCCTATAATTCTAACCCCCACTAACCTATTTCTCTGCCCTGTGATTGGTCCAAACCCACCGAATGACGTCATCAATTAATCCCACAACCATCCACCTCATCAACCCATCTAAATCATCCGATTGTTCTTGTCAAATATATCCATCCGCCCTCCCCCTCCTTTCCCCTGCCCCTACCCCCTCCTCTTCCCATTCACATAGGCTGCCACCGAGTATGTAATTGCTATATTAATTGTCTATAGATATAGATTAGAACCGGCAGCCCTTTCAAATTTCACGTTGTGCACCTTCCATCATCAATAAAGGCTATGGGCATCATCATTTGATGGTCTATATAGTTCTCCCGACTGCCAATTATCTCATGTGAGATCCCGTTCGGGAACGAAGATTTCGAAAAGAAGGTAAAGCCCCTCATCGCCTAAATATCTATTATAATCTTACACAATATTACTACTTGATTCAATCTGTGATGATGGAATGGGTATGCATGTATCTTCCCTCACTTGCGAGTCATACTTTATGTTAGTTGCAACCTATTTTTTCCATAAATCGTATGTCGAACAATTTCAGGACAAACCGATGATGAATGATTATAAGACAAAAAAATCAGTCATGGGGTATATAGTGCGAAGTAGTCGTCTGTTATTTTATATTATCCTAAAATCTAATTTAGTGCTCCTACCAATTTCTATGACCTTTAATACATATTACTACTTTATACATGCCTCAAATCAAATTTGACGTAAATGGCAGAGCCAACAAGCTCCAATGACTTCAGGAATCCAAGATTTTCTTTTCATTCGTCACCCAATATATTGCCTGTGCAACCTTTTTTTTATATTTTTGATACTCAGACCTTTTAATATGTGTTTCTCTTTCAAGTGCTTATCACGCAATGGGATATAATCTTTATACAAAATATCCGCAGCAACGCGCGGGGAATCCTTCTAGTATTTTTGGTGTTCCCTCCCAGTGTAGGAGAAAAACATTTTTAGAATGGATGTAGGTGGAATGGCATGTTGTTGCGCCTACTCCAGTGTAGAGTAGTGCATATGGAGGTAGATCTTGATTCAAGAGCATGACAAATTTTTCACCAGGGTCATAAAGGTTGACAAAACTCAATGCAAGACAAGCAACATGTATATGGAAGTTTAACTAGCCTATCTCATCATGTTTGGCTTTGGTGGGAATGTAAGCTTTGTCATATAGGAACTCATCATGTTTTTGCATTTTTCAAAAGATAAATCTTTAGAACTCTAGTGTCACTTAGAACAAGATAGATAGGAGCTCAGACTTTCTCAATCTTATCAATTAGGTATCTAGACTTAGTTCAAGCATATGCAACCCACAAGTTTTAGGCTCAGAGCAAATTCTTATGTCAAAACAGTTGGAGCTAAAACTCAGGAAAACTTTTGTCTAAACTCTAGACATTTCAGAGGTGTTGTAACAAAGCAGCTTATCATCAATTCAAATCATCTCAAGAGCTTTCTTTTTATTGACTCTAGACAGACAAATATTTTTATTTGGTTTTTTTATTTTTCAAAGACTCGTACTATATAAGACTCTAAAGACTCTAAGGACTCTAAAAAAGCATGGACCTTCATGTGCCCATATATTTTTAGGTATTTTTAAGTTTTCTTGGATACTATGGTGAACCTTTATGTGCTCACATATTTTTGGTATTTTTAATTTTTATGACTGACTCGATAATCGCGTAGGTACACTTACCTGGGTACCTAGGGGATGCCTTCCCCCAAGCTGGTTGTTGTCGTGGTTGAGCATTGAAGCTGAGCAGTCCTCTCGATGGAGCTCATGCTTGCAAGAGCTGGTGTAGCCGGGAACCTTCATCTCATCCAACAAGAAGTTGCTTCCTTCACACAAAGGGTTAGGCGTGTGTGTAGGGAAGGTGTACTTCGAGTGATGTAGATGATGATTCCTAGGTGGACTAGCTCTTAGAGTCACCCTGCAGTAAACATCTCACAAAACACCAAAACTCGTGGAACGGATTAGAATAAACAGTTAGTGGTTAGCTGTTTCATGGACTTGGTTATTGTGAGGTGTTTTCAAAGGGTGTTATAGTGCATACAGTGCAGCAAGATGCTTAATAATTATTTGTGGACTTTTCTTTTATCAAACAGAAATGAAATATGCATGCTAATTTTTATTTTATTTTTAGGCCACCACAGTGAACACTCCTTTAGCTTGCACTGCAGGTATGTCACATGGGGCTTTAAGGTTTTTCCAAATGTTTTTGTGATTTTCTATAAGGATGATGAAGACTAACTATGAATCAAAAGTGCAAGAAAGTAAATGGATAACTACCATTGTTACTTTATGGCAAGGGTTCGGAGTTTAGAGTCCTCCAGATAAGACTTCTCGTTGTCGTCACTCCTAGGGTGCTTCATCGGATCCCGAGGATGGGGACCCTGATGTTGGACCTCCTGGTGATGATGACTCAGTTGAGGAGGTTACCTTTTCTTTCCATACCTTTGTAGGTTGTTGCTTTGGTGCTGTAGGTTTTTCGTTGATTTCCTCCTCCTCAACATTGCTCTTTTGAGAGCGATTCCTCCGGTGCTGACGTCTCCTCTTGGACAGGGTGAAAGCTGCTAATCCAGGAGAGTTATAATCTTTAAAATGACAGCGTATCTTCTCTCCTGGGAATTGGAAGTGGACTTGGTCTGATCCATTGTAGATGATGGCATTGGTAGTGCTGAGGAACGGCCTCCCAAGGATGATGGGTGTCTCATCTTCTTTTCCTATGTCCAGTATCATGAAGTCGGTCGGGACGTAGTGAGTGTGGATTTTGACCATGATATCCCTTTCTACTCCCTCTGGGAATCTCATTGTGTTGTCCGCCAGCTGCAGCTGAACATAGGTAGGGTATAGAGGTGTATCGAACAATAAGTCATATACCTTTTTAGACATGATGTTGACGGCTGATCCGGTGTCGTAGAAAGCGTTGTAGAATGAGCACTGTCCAATCGTGCAATCAATGGCTGGCATGCCTGGATCCTCTCTTTTGGTTAGGAATGTTGAGGCTAAGAGGTGGTCATGCTTGTACTCAACAGCCTTGACTACTTAGACTTGCTTTCTCACTTGTCTCCTGTTCTTGTTCTTTCTCTTCCCGTTTGAATTTCTCTTCTTGGCTTCTTCAGTTGTTGGCTTGACTGGGAAGTAAGCTCCTCTTGGGTCTATAGGAGCTTCAAGGGTCTTGTTCTTGAAACTGAACTTTTCTTTATTGCCCTTGATGGTGAAACAAATCTTTGCACTGTCCGTATAGATGACAGCCTTTGCAGTACTCAGGAATGGTCGGCCAAGAATGATTGGACTCTTAGGATCTCTGCCGGTATCCAGGACTACAAAGTCTACAGGGACATATGATCTCCTGATTCATATGCACACGTCATCTAAGATTCCTTTAGGGTGCTTAACTGTCTGGTCTGCAAGAGCAAACACATATTTGTGTACAACAATGATGCCCATGGAAAGACTTGGTCAAAGATTACCTTAGGCATGATGTTGACACTGGCGCCTAGATCGCAGACAACTTTAGGGAAGTCATGCTGCCCAATGGAGATGGGGATCACAGGTCTCCCTGGATCTCCTCTCTTAGGTGTCATGGACTCATCCTTCCATCCTGATGATTCTTCAACATACTAACCTGCATACACATCAACCAGATTCGCGGTCTCAGGCTCTAGAGGTTGCCCCGGAATCTTACCTTCGTTGGTCGGTGGAGCACAAATGGCCGCCACCGAGCTAATTGTTGTTCTATCATTTTATTAAAGCTAAGCTGGTTCTTAACAGCAGAGGTAAAGCTATCCATTTTAGTGTTCATATTTTCTAGTATTTTATCATTGGATGCTACCTTCCTAGATAAAGTCTTCACTATTTTATTTTGGTTGGAGATCACTTCTCTCAAAGGCAATTGAGCATAGTTATTGTAATTAGTACCTTGAAAGTTACCTAGAAAATTACCTTGGTAGTTGGGCCTTTGCTAATTCCATTCTTGATTTTGAGGACGATAGTTGTTGTTGTTGTTGATGAAGTTCACATCCTCACGGGTCTTAGGGCAGCTGTTGCCTGAGTGTCCCATATTGCCACACACTTCACAAGTCATGCATGAATCATTGATGTGCATGACGTCTTGTCTTTGGCTGGCCTTGTCTTCCAGCTTCTTCATGAGCAGATCTATCTTGGCAGACAGCATGTCTACCTTCTTGAGCTGGTGCATTCCTCCACTCCTCTTGCGGGTTGTTTGGCGCTCATCACTCCAATCTTGATTAGAGACCATCTTCTCCATAAGAGTAGTAGCTTGTGGTATGGTCAGTGACATAAATGCACCTCCAAAGAGCGGCATCAACGTTGTTCTGGGGTCTTTGTTGGTGAGCCCGTGATAGAAAGTCTGCATAAGGAGCCAATTCTCCATCCCATGATGAGGACATTCTGATATGTAGTCTTGAAAGCATTCCTATGCCTCTGGGACTGATCGTCATGTTGTTGCTGGAAACTTGAAATCTTCCCCCTTAGGGCACTTGTCTTACCCATAGAAAAGAATCTTGACAGAAAAGCTGTGGAGCACTTGTCCCAAGTTGTATGATTATCTTTGTTGGCATAGAACCATTCTTTTGCCTTTCCCAACAGTGAGAATGGGAACAGACACAGCAGGATGGTGTCTTTTGGTACATCCTTCATCTTAAAAGTGCTACAAATCTCTAGGAAGTGTTGGAGATGAGCACTTGCATCTTTGTGTGCTTTTCCACGGAACAAGTTGGCTTGCACCATGGTGATAAGAGCTGGCTTGAGCTCGAATCCATTCTCCCCAACTTCAACGTTAGGTCCAGTGCGGATGTTGTTGGTGGTTGGAGCGGAGAACTCACGCAGTGACTTATCAGCTATTTCCTCAAAAACTGGTGCTAAATTGCCTTCTTGTTGCTCTTCATCTTCACTTATAGGAGCTTGCTCCTCCAAAGAACGAACCTCAGCAGTAGGTGTCTTTGATGGAGATTCAAAGATATCTCTCACTTGCTAGAATTTCCTTCTTCGAAAGTGTTTCTCTAGATTTTCAACGTAGTTATCTGGCAGATCAAAACCACTCATTCATAACCCTGCATAAGATATCACAAAGATAGAAAGCACAAGGGTAAGCCTGCATTGAGTAGGGGTCTATGATTTCCTCTATCTCATTAGTTTGTTAGGTCTATCGCTATTCCTTTATTCGCCAATTGCCTTCCCTGGCAACGGCGCCAAAAATGCTTGTTGACACCTCTTAATGTTATTTCTAGCAACGACGCTAAACATGCTTGTAAGCAGAGCATCGCTACTAGAGTGCCAAGTTGTCATCCCAAAGATAGCACCAAAGGGTGCGGTATTAAATCACACCACCATTTAGAATATAGAAATAGTATCCGCAAGCGCACAGATCAAATACCAAAACTCGTGGAATTCTGTTAGTGTAAACCCTATATCTATTTTGGTGATCCCATTTGCATCCTTTTCCATGGCTAGTTGACGGTTGGTTTCGTACAATAACGACTGTCAACACCTTTGCACAGGCGTTTTGGCCTGCCGTCTGTGCTGGAGGCTAGTGAAAATGATTCATTTTCACAGGCGGTTGTTCGAAAACCACCAGTGGAAATGCATTTCCATAGGCAGTTCACATAAGAAACCGCCTGTGGAAACGACATTTCCACTGGCGGTGCACATAAGGAACCGCCTGTGGAAGTGGCATTTCCACAGGCGGTTTCTTATGTGAACCACTTGTATTATTTTTTTCCCCGCCCAAATTCATTTGAATTTTTGTTTTTTGAGGTGGCGCCCTCTCCCCCCCTCCCTCCTCTCTCCCCCCCCCCCTCTTCCTCCCTCCCTACTCTCCCCCCCTCACCTTCCTCCCTTCTCCCCCCTCTCTTTCTCTCTTACTATGATCAATTAAAAGGCTATTTAATTATGAGAAATACATCAACAAAAAGTAATTATACTATACAATAATTATATACATATATACATCATTAACAATTTAATTACATTACACATTATATACATCAAAATTATTTTCTGGCCATGATATGATAATAAAATTTACAGTGGAGATGAATCTAATAATCATTTCGACTTAATTTCAGAGCGCTAATGTCCCTTAGCGCTCAACTCCGCCTCCCTTAGGGGCTTTCTGCTTGGTGATATTTTCCCTCTGTAGGAATGATTTCTCTCATGATAAATGAGCAGAGGTCCTTAACTATTCCATGCAGAGTTTGCTTGTCGAAGTTTTTGGACTCCGATTCTTGATATGCCTGAAAAGGAAGTTTATAAGCATTATATATATTTCCATGTGTCTATGTATATTTACATTTTTAACGATATAAATACAAACGTAACTATTAGTGGTACCTTATTAGGGTTCCTGATATACCATCCGGCCGTTCTCATGAACTCGCACGAGTAGAATCCACAGTGCACCGTACCAATTGGTTGCTTGTGGCACTTGTGAAATAATTTTATTTCCTCCCCCTTCTTGGACAAGTCATACACTCCACCTCTTAACTTATAGAATCTATAACATCTATGATCTCAAAAAGAATAAGTTAGCAGCAATCTTAAACTCTCATCGATAAAAAGATGCATGCTACATTTTGTCGGCTTACCGTTCTAAGATGGTTTGGAATTTTACATATCTTTTCGGATCAGTAGTCCAAGGAGTCAAAGACCAGCACCCTTCCATCCCTAGGATAAATGAAGAAGCATATCCAGTGGTCGCTGCGCACGATCAAAACTGAGTTGTTATGCATTTATATAAACCGATACTTAAGCTGATGTATATATATAAACTCATACTTACTTAAAGTTATAAGGGACAACTACGACTTCCCTGTGTTTGAACCGAAGGAATGCATGGCCTATGTAGGTGGCGTATTTAGTCTCTTGATCCTTCTCCAGATCTTTTATTCTCTTTGCAGCGTCTTTTTTTGATAACCCCTTCAAATCATCGCTGTCGGGACCAATTCGGAAGGTGTGCTCATTCTCACATATTTTTTTCGGGCTAAGGTACCCAGTCCGTTTGCTTTCATTCTGGTTTGGTCCAGGATCGTAAATGAACTCGTGTTGATCATATTGCATTCTGCAAGGCACAAGTGCATGTTGGAAATTTAATCTTAGTAGAAGTCAATAATAATAAATGAAGTTCGT
The DNA here is from genome assembly GCA_015844335.1 of Chrysopogon serrulatus. Lineage (NCBI taxonomy): Eukaryota > Viridiplantae > Streptophyta > Magnoliopsida > Poales > Poaceae > Chrysopogon > Chrysopogon serrulatus. Next base: position 30,035 of record JADLZL010005245.1, on the reverse strand, counting down.
GTTAGTACAAGAGCTAGACTTACAATGCAAATAGCGTTACGAGCTGAACGTCGTGCCGCTTAAAGTTCATCATCAACCACATGTCCTCGAAAGTAATGAAAGCCATATCTCGTTTACTTTTGAAAGCCGATGGTGGTATATTTACTTGGATTGCGTTGATCCCGACAGCAGCTGCTGTCATGTACCAGTCATGAAGTCTTTTTATACCAGGCAGGAGCTTTTGGAGTTTTCCCCAACTCAGTAGAGGCCTACCGGGTATATATGTATCAGGGACGTTTTGATAGTCATCCCATGTTGGCTTCATGATCTCTATTGCTCTGATCTCTGTTCCTTCTGCTGACTTCTGCTGCTCAGCTAAGTCCACGGTACGTGACTTGCGAGTCTCCGCAATCCCTTTCAAAAATTTGGATGCCAGCAGTTTTTTTCTTCGGCTCGTAGGGGAGACCAATTTGGGAACAAAAAATTTTCTCTTCTTAGGTTTTTCTTGGATCTTCTTTGGTGGCGGCGGTGGTGTCCAAGGTGAAGCTTCGACGTCTTGAGGCGGTGGGGAAGAAGCAGGCTCATAGATTGGTGTAGTTGTTTGTGGCGGAGATCCTGCTGGTTTCGGTGTTGATGGTGGGGTTCATGAAGGATCGGCAGCTGGGGGTGATGGTGGGTTAGGAAGATACTTGGCAGAAGGGGATGGTGTTGGATCCTGTTGACGGTCGAGAGGTGCTGACTCCTGAGTTTCTGGCAGGGCTTCTGAGGAAGGTGGTGGCTGGGTCAACTGGACATTTCTTCGAGGCCATAAGATGAAATTATTAATGGCCTGTCTGAGTGTCTCAATACCCTCGGGGCCAGATATTTCTAGCACATCATCCTCGTATTCAGGGACGACCGTTAACACTTCTACCCTGCAGTAGTCTTCTGGTATAGGAGCACGATGGTACTCACGTCCGGGGATCGCGAAGGCCGTGGCTACCTGCCTTGTACGTTGATGCTTCATACCATATCGTATGACCGGTTCGCAAGGTGTCGGCCCAATAATGTCGTCCACAGGGTAGTGGTGTGTGTTTCCCGTAGACCCCACACTACTTGGAAAGGGAGGAGATTGAGCGGACTTGGCATGAATCATCTCCTGAGCTCCAGGCAAGGGTTGTGTTGGGACGAGCTGCATCTGTGGGCCTTGTGTGCTCATCTGCTGAACAGACATTGCATTAGCTAACTTCTACATCAGTTGGGGATCAGGATTTGTTAGAAAATCTGACATCATGCTTTTGACTTGTTCCTTAGCCTGTTCCTCAAAATATTGCTTCATGTCTTCCTTATATCGATCTCGTTTCTTATACATGCCCACCCACTCCTCACCAAATCCTTCTTTCCATCCGATCTTTGACGAGATGCCTCGTACACGTCCAGGATGCTTAGGGTTGCCCAGTCCAAGACTCAAGATGTCTCTCTCCCTTTGTGGCTTCAATTTCCCTTCTTTAACCATGACTGCTAGTTCCAACATCTTATCAGCTGGGACTGTGATGTCTAAGGGACAGTTCACACCGGTAGCAGTTTGTTTGGTTCCTCTATGTTGACGGTGGATAACATCAATTTTTATTAGAACTTTAGACATGAAAAGGCACATGAATACACATTAGTCTAGGGTTTTAACTGACAATTTCCATAAGTTTTGCGTATTCTATATTTTCCAGGGACCTTTCCAGAAAAGCTTAAAAGAGGGATTACATTGCATAATTATCATAAAACTTAACCACGACGGAAAATATCGCCAAAAGGATCAGGAAGGGTCTAGAAGACACCCGGCGCGGCGGGGGCACAGAGGGGGATCGGGTGGGGCCGGCCGGCCCCACCAGGGCCGGGCGGCGCCCTAGGTCAACCGACGGCACTTCTCTTCTTGAAGCTTCCTCCTACCGCCTTAGGGTTTGTATCTCCACCGTTGCCCAAGTCGGTTTGATCCAACGGCGCACGTTCATCCCACCGGCCTATAAATAAAGGGGCAGACCCCCTCCCTGAAGGCATTCTACACCTCGGTGCTTCATATTCTCTACATAAATTAGGGTTAGGGTCCCTCTAGTTGATTTAGTTCTAGTTCATCTAGTTCTAGTTCGTCTAGTTGTAGCAATTAGGGGAGACTAGTTCTTCTAGATCTTGTCTTGTTTAGAGATTAGAGAGATTGAGTAGAGGAGTAGAGATTCTGGAGGAGTTCCGGCCTATCGGTACTTCTTCGTGGCTGTATTCTTCTGGATTCAGCTTCCTTGCCCGGAGCTGCATTCTGAGGTACTTTTGTATTCATCATTCCGATTCAAGTAAGCAGTTGTTCTTATTTGTTCTTAAGTTCACATCTCATATTGAGTACTTTGATCTTGGTCATTACTTGGTTGAAGTAGTATTTTGTAGTGTAGGCGTGGTGCCTAGGCTAGGTTTACTTGTGGATGTCCCCTGATTAGCCAGATAGTGGTAGCTCGCGAAGGTGACTTTATAGCTTTGTTGAATCCTCTGTAGTCCACTTCCAGTTAATAGGACTGATAGGCTTATAGGTTCTTGGTAGGAGACTACTTTGTTTCTTCTCTTATTCGGGATACTTGCCCAGTTAGAACAATATTATACAAAGCTTACCGGTTGTCAGAACTAGAGTTCAATAGCTATTTCCTCTTTCTTAATTTTATCTAGCCTAATTGTAGGGTTAAGTCTATAGATTTTGTCATCATCACAACTGTTTCCTGTGGATACGATATTTAAAACCTCCAGGTAAAATATGACACTAGTATGATATCTGTGCGCTTGCAGATAATCTTACTTAAACCTTATTTAATGGAGTATAGTTAATTTATACCAACAAGCATTTTTGGCGCTGTTGCCGGGGAACGGTTTGCTGATTTTGACTTAGTCTAGCTTAATCTTGTATTATACTTTTATCTTTTCTTATTTTATCCCATTCTCTTCATTATTTTTGTGTTCATGCTTATGGATGCTTTTAATTCTATTCCTATCTGTCTTTATGGCATGCGTGAAAGCTTCGGGCCACTAAAATCCAATGAACCTATCATAACACCTGGCTATGAGCTGCGCCCATGTTTAATTAATATGATTCGAGATAAACCCTTCTCGGGAGAAGGTAACGAAAACCCATACTCACACTTACGAGAATTCGAAAGCGGACACATTGTATGCTTGCGCATTGTTGGCATGTCCGATAAGACTATTAGATGGAAGCTTTTTCTGTTTTTCTTGACTGGAAGAGCCAAACGTTGGTATAATCGAGCCGTAGGGAGTATGCAAGGTGATTGGGAAACATTATACTCTGAATTTTGTTTATATTTCTTTCCCATCCATAGAGTAGTTAACCTTTCGAAAAGAGGTTCTAACTTTTAGGCAACTAGAACAAGAATCTCTTAGTAAATCATGGGAGTGTTTTAATGAACTTGTTACATTTGGCCCTGACCTTGGTTTTTCAGACCCTGTGCTTATTCAACATTTTTATTTGAGTCTTACCAAGGAATCTAAAGAATCCCTTGATTTAGCTTCAGGAGGAGCTTTTCTTCACTTACCTATAACTGAAGCAAGACCTATGCTAGAAAAGGTTGTTCAAGCCTATTCTGAGCTCCCCGAGGAAGAGAAGAACTTATCACCCGAACTAGAAATGAAAGTCTTGGTAGCTAAAACACAATCATCCCATTCTCAAGATTTAGCTATCAATCCTAAACCTTTGAAATTCCACTTTGATGATTTAGACTTCCAGTTAGCTAAAATGCTCGTAAATCAATACACACCAGATCTTCTCAGAAGAGCATCTTAGAAAAAGTGTCGACAACTTCCTTTCCCTCATAAAAGGCACTAGGGAGAGTTCAAGGATAGCATGTTGAGTGATGTCATAGAAGGAGAGCCAAGCCACTTAGGAGTAAATTCTATCTTCTCCCCTTCTATGCCCACACTAAATATCTCTGAACCCATCTCTAAACCCATTATTGACGGCTATTAATGACCAAATTTACCCGTCAACTAACTTCTGAAAGAGGCACATTGGAGATCACTAATATAGACTTAGGGTTTACACTAATGGAATTTCACGAGTTTTGGTGAATCCTTGTCTCTGCAGGTACACATCAGAAAAGCTATCAAAAAGGACCAACATGATAGATTACAAGCACCTCAAATGATGAATTGGAATGCACCATCACGAAGAGCTCGTCGAGACGATCGAAACGGACATATCATTTGCCTTTTTTCGAGTTCCGATGATCGATATGAATTCCATCGTGAGGGCTGCACTAGAAGACTCCAGAAGGCGCGAGAAGACACCACGGCAAAGCGGACCGTGAACGGGCCCGGAGTGGGACCGGCCGGTCCCACCCCAGACCGGCCGGTCTGTTACCGGGGCCAATCAGGCCCAGCTTCGGCCCACATGCTCCACCGCCTTAGGGTTTCAATCTCAGCCATCCACTAAAGTCGGTTTGATCCAAGGGCTCACGTTCATCCCACCGGGCTATAAAAGAAGGGCAGGACCCCCCCTAGGGCATCACACATTCATTTGCAATTTTCTCAAACCCTAATTGAGAGGTGTCCCTCGAATAGATAACTTCTCTGGGGCCAGAGATCAAGAGAAGATTAGTCCTCTCTAGGATCTAGTCTTTAGATAATAGTGAGATGGAGAGCGAGGGAAGAGTTAAGAGGAGGTGCCGGCCTGTCGATGCCCTCTCTACGGCTTGTACCTTGGCGGGATCAAGCTCTACTTAAGCTTGCTCCTGGGATGTCTCTGGTGATCAACTTCTAATGCGAGTAAGTTCTATGCCTCTATTGTTTATCTGGATCACGACTCTCTTGAGTGCTTTATTCTCTTCCTAGGGGGAGTAGAGTATTATCGTAGGTGTAAGCATGGTGCTTAGGCTTAGGGTAATCGTGTCACGTGCATTTGAAAATAGCTGTTGCGCGCCAACGGTCGAACTCACTCGCGCCCTGCAGCCTTCGACCGGACGCGTCCGCCGAATGACCGGACGTTCCAATAGTGGAGTCCGGTCACCCACCAGAGAGCATCTAGAGAGGTCAAAACGTGATGGGACGCGTTCGTTGCACCCTGACCGGACGCCACAGAGTCCGGTCCATACAAACCCTAGCTTCAAAGACGCCACCGGACGCGGCACCGGAAAGTCCGGGCCGCCAAGCGTCCGGTCACTCTGAAAACCTCATGGGACGCCCGGAATTGACCGGGCGCGTCCCGGCCCCCTACCAGACAGCGTCAGGTCACCTCTGAGTGACACCAAATCGTCTGAAAACTTCCGAGTCCCGCCTCACGAGCTCGGCGGGATGGTTTCACACCCAAACACCATCACCTCTTGCTTTCATGTGCCAACAAAAAAGTGTCTCTCCACTCGTGCACGTGTGTTAGCATTTTCAAATGAATTTTGCAAGAGTTAGTTAGCACACTAGATCCCTAATGCATATGCAAAGTCATTGCTCACCTAGTGGCACTTAGATAACCGATATTGCGCGTCATCGCCCCTCTTAATAATACGGTTATCAATCCTAAACCCAGCCATCAACTTCTCTACTCACCTATGGCCGGCAAAATGGAAATGCCCTAGCATATACCTTTGCCTCTAGCATTCCATCTTGCTCCTCATCTTCCTTCATCACCAAGTGTGGTACTTGATCATTTGTGGTCACCTCCATCATCTTGATCACCACTCCACCACTTGGCTTGGACCTTCCCTTTCTCTAATGCTACACACTTAGCAATAGGGTTAGTCCTAGGTTTCATCAATTAGCCAAAACCAAACTAGGGCTTTCAATCTTCCCCTTTTTGGTAATTGATGACAACCTCCACAAAGATATGAAAGCAATAAAATTTTGGCTTTACACCACTTGTCCAAGCAATTTGAGCTTATGAAAAGAATTGGATAAGTCATGTAAAACACATTTGGTAGCTATGGCTCCCCCTACATGTGTGCTAAGAGTTTGGATTAGAAACTATACACACATGATGGATAAATCAGTTTTGGGAGAGTCATTTCTACCAAATTGATGCTAAGGTATATAGAATGGACCTTTGAAGCGTGATACCATCGGAGTGCATATCATGAACTATCCTTAGCACCAAATCTAGCTAGAGACATCAAATAGCTAGAAACCCCGTGAGATCAACAATAAAAACACAGTTTCTAGATATCACTTGGAAAACACTAAATCTAGCTAGAACCTATGCATGCTAGTAATCAATCCATCAAACAAGTTCTATACTAGCAAGCACCACACAAGCAAGAGAGATACCACTTATGAGATAAATAATCCTAAGTGCAATGCGAGTAATCATATGAATATGCTCAATCAAATGCAATCAATCATGTTCATGAGCTTGCTCCCCCTACTTGTGTGCTTCAAAATTTTGATCCCTTTTCAATCTTCATCTTCTTCATCTTCTCTCCCCCTTGATGTATACTATCTTTGTTTCTTCATCTTCTCTCCCCCTTGATGTATACTATCTTTGTTTCTCTCCCCTTTCTTAGTAATCTCTCCCCCTTTATCATCAATGACCACAAAAGGTATATGACCATGCTTGGTGTAGACTTGAAATCATAGAGGGAGCTTAAAATAGAGAGATGATCACTTAAAGTTGAGGATCATTTGTTTACATAAACTTCCTTCTCTTGTGGTTCAAACTAGTAAACTTGCATAAGTAATCTAGCTCGGTTTGAACCAATGACAAGCTTCTTCACACATCTTTCAATGGTTATCTTGTCAATGTTGAACTAAATTCTTTCTTGCTCATTTAACTAGATTAAACACTAGGCTCACATTCTCATGAACAAGTTATATTTAGCCACTAGATCATACAAGACATCGAAGCAATAGTGGCATAATATGTACTCAAAATATTTGATTTTCATGAATGAGCCTAATTAAACAAGAGATACCACTAGAATATGTCCATATGCTCTAAGCAAGTCCTTAGCAAATATGAATGCATCATGCTAAACAATTTCACCTTTGCTTTAGTCGAAGGGAAGGCATGTCGTATAGTTGGGAGTGTATTCATTTCATGTTGGAGAAGTCAAGAATGTTCAACTCATTTCGCAATGTGCAAAATTTCTTCTCATCAAGTGGCTTGGTAAAGATATCGGCAAGTTGATCATCGGTACCAACACTCTCAATAGAAATGTCCCCTTTAGCTTGGTGATCTCTAATGAAGTGATGCCTTATGTCAATGTGCTTTGTCCTTGAATGTTGAACCGGATTGGTGGTGATGTTCACAACACTTTCATTATCACATAGCAATGGCACTTGTCCAAATTTAATTCCAAAATCCTTCAATGTGGCCTTCATCCATAGCAATTGAGCACAACAACTCCCCTGCACTAATGTATTCAGCTTCGGCGGTAGAGAGTGCAACACTATTTTGTTTCTTGGATGACCATGAGACAAGTGACCTTCCTAATAATTGGCATGTTCCACTAGTGCTTTTTCTATCTACCTTGCATCCCGCATAGTCGGAGTCCGAATATCCAATCAACTCAAAGTTTGACCCCTTGGGATTCCACAATCCAACATTAGGTGTGTGCTTAAGATATCTCAATATCCTCTTGATTGCCTTCAAATGACTTTCTCTTGGTGAAGCTTGAAACCTTGCACACATGCATACACTAAATATGACATCCGGCCTAGAAGCGGTCACATAGAGTAAGCTTCCAATCAGGGACCGATACAACTTTTGATCTACTATGTTGCCACTTGTATCCAAGTCAAGATGACCATTTGTTCCCATTGGAGTCCCAATTGACTTGGCTTCTTCCATTACAAACTTCTTCAACATGTCCTTGATGTACTTGCTTTGACTCACAAATGTGCCTTTCTTCAATTGCTTGATTTGTAGACCAAGGAAGTAACTAAGCTCTTCAATCATAGACATCTCAAATTCTTTTGCCATCATTTCTCCAAACTCTTCACAAAAGTCTTGGTTGGTTGATCCAAAGATAATGTCATCCACATAGATTTGCAACACAAATAAGTCATTTCCAATCTTCTTGGTGAAGAGAGTGTTATCAACATTCCCTATCTTGAACCCTTTAGAGAGTAAGAAATCTCTCAATCTCTCATACCATGCCCTTGGAGCTTGCTTCAAGCCATAGAGAGCCTTCTTCAACTTGTAGATATGGTTGGGTCTTTTGATATCTTCAAATTCCGGGGGTTGCTCAACATACACTAGCTCATTTATGAATCCATTTAAGAAAGCACTTTTCACATCCATTTGATATAGTTTGATGTTGTGGGCACAAGCATAGGCTAATAAGATTCTAATTGCCTCCAATCTTGCAACCGGTGCATAGGTTTCTTCAAAGTCAAGACCTTCAATTTGAGTGTATCCTTGTGCTACCAATCTTGCTTTGTTTCTCACAATTATACCATCTTGATCTTGCTTGTTCCGGAATACCCACTTGGTGCCAATGACATTATAATTCTTTGGACGCTCAACTAGTTCCTAAACTTGATTTCTTTCAAAGTTGTTGAGCTCTTCATGCATAGCATTGACCCAATCACAATCCATCAAAGCTTCTTCTATCTTCTTAGGTTCAACGGATGAGACAAATAAATAGTGTTCACAAAATGATGCCAATCTTGATCTTGTTTGCACACCACTTCTAATGTCACCAACCACTTGATCTAGAGGATGATCTCTTGCAATATGAGTTGGTTGGAGAACATGAGGTTGAGCACTTGAACTTGGTTGATCACTTGGTTGAGATGATGTACTAGCCACTTGATCTTGCACTTGAGAGTCACTAGCTTGAGTTTGAACTTGAGAGCCACTAACTTGCACATTTGGAGACACAATCATTTGATCTTTGTCATCTTCAACATCTACCACTTGTGTTGGCCTAATGTCACCAATATCCATTTCCTTCATGGCTTGTATCAATTGAGTTCCTCTCACATCATCTAGATTTTCTTCCTCATCTTGAGAGCCTTTGGTTTCATCAAATTCAACATCATGCACTTCTTCAACTATGCCATGAGTGAGATTCCAAACTCTATATGCTTTGCTCGTGGTGGAGTAACCGAGTAGAAATCCTTCATCACACTTCTTGTCAAACTTGCTCAATCGAGTGCCCTTCTTGAGAATGTAGCATTTACATACAAACACTCTAAAGTATGCAATGTTGGGCTTTCTACCATTCAACAACTCGTATGGTGTCTTCTCCAATAGCCTATGACAATAGAGCCTATTTGAGCAATAGTTGGCGGTATTGATTGCTTCGGCCCAAAATGAATGATCCACATTGTATTCACTCAACATTGATTTTGCCATGTCAATCAAAGTTCTATTCTTCCTTTCAACTAGCCCATTGGATTGAGGTGTGTACTTGGCCGAGAATTGACGCTTGATTCCAAAATCATCACATAGCTCTTCAATTCTTGTGTTCTTGAACTCACTACCATTGTCACTTCTCACTTTCTTGATTGAAGTCTCAAACTCATTTTGGCTTCTCTTGACAAATGTCTTGAATGTATCAAATACTTCACTTTTGTCAACAAGAAAGAACACCCAAGTATATCTTGTGTAGTCATCCACTATCACAAATCCATATTTGTTTCCACCAATGCTCTCATACTTGGTCGGGCCAAATAGATCCATGTGCAACAACTCAAATGCTTTGCTTGTGCTCATCATACTCTTGTTGGGATGAGTGTTGCCAACTTATTTACCCATTTGACATGAGCTACATAGCTTGTCTTTCTCGAACACCACATCCTTTAACCCTCTAACTAGATCATGCTTGATTAGCCGGTTGAGTTGCTTCATGCCAACATGTTCAAGTCTTCTATGCCATAGCCAACCCATGCTTGATTTGGAGAACAAACATGTTGTCAATTGAGCATCACTAGCATTGAAGTCCACAAGATAGAGATTCTCATATCTAAAGCCTTTGAATATCAAGTTGCTTCCATCAACACTCACTATCTCAACATCATCAACACCAAATATGCATTTGAATCCAAGATCACACAATTGAGCCACGGACAAAAGATTGAAGTTGAGAGATTCCACTAGCAACACATTGGAGATGGACATATCATTTGTAATTGCAATCTTTTCCAAGCCTTTCACCTTGCCTTTTCCATTGTCACCAAAAGTGATACTATCAACACCATTGCCACTTGATGAGATTGATTTGAACATTCTAGAATCCCTGGTCATATGTTGAGTGCACCCACTATCAAGCACCCAATGCCTTCCTCCGGCTTTGTAATTGACCTACAAAAGCAAATCAATTCTTCTTAGGTACCCAAACTTGCTTGGGTCCTCCAAGGTTAGTCACTAAGCTTTTGGGCACCCAAATTGCCTTCTTCTTTGGGCCAACAATGGGAGCACCAATGAACTTAGCCTTCACACCATTAGCACCTTTGGTAAGCAAATAACAAGAATCAAAACGAATAGAGGATATGTTAGCATTCTTCTTGTTCTTGCAATATTGCTCTATATGCCCCACTTGCTTGCAACTAGAGCAAAAACATCCATTGCCCTTCACAAAACTAGTCTTGTGAGTGACAAAGGCCGCCTTGCCATTCTTGGGGGTATAGCCCAATCCCTCTTTGTTTAGGGAGAAACTTTGGCTACCCAAGCACTTTAGCAAGCGGGCATCTCCACCATAGGCCTTGCCTAGAGCATGAGTAAGCTCATTCACCTCTCTCTTGAGGGTCTCATTCTCCACCATGAGTGAGGTATCACAAGTGAAACCATCACTAATAGTAGATGTTGCATTGCTTGAGCTACAAGAGGGGTTAGTGGGGCCAACAACAATAGGAGTATAGAATGCTTCATCAAGAATATCACAAGTAACTCCTACGTTGCATGTGTCTACGACATCCTCAATCTTAGCTTGATCAAGGAGGGAGGAGTGAGCCTTCTCAAGCTTGGTGTGAGCTTTCTCAAGCTTCTCATGGGCTTCCATTAGCCTCTCATGAGTAGCATTGAGCTCATCAAAGGATTGCTCAAGAGCTTTCTTGCTCTTGCGCAACTCTTTGCACTCCTTCCTCTTTTCCTCAATATAAGAGTGGGCATCTCGTAGCATGCTAATGAGGTCCTCCTTTGAGTACTCCTCATCATCATCACTCTCACTATCACTCTCATCATCGGATTGTACCTTCGATGGCTTAGCCATTAAGCATGTCAGCATCAAAGAGTGAACGCTTGTTGGAGATGGCAAGACTAGCAAGCAACTTCTTCTTTGATTTCTTGTCATCTTCGCTCTCATCATCACTATCACTTGAGGCATCACTATCCCATGTGACACAATATGATTTCCCCTTCTTCTTCTTCTTGTACTCAAGCTTCTTCTCCTTCTTTTCCTTCTTGTCCTTCCTCTCTTTCTTTTTTTCCTTTTTTTCTTGTCATCCTCATCACTATCATCATCACTTGAGAGAGGACAATTGGCAATGAAGTGATCTTTGCTCTTGCACCAAAAGCATCTCTTGGTCTTGATTGTATCTCTTCTCTTCCTTGCACCATAGCCCTTCTTCTTCATGAACTTGCCAAATTTGCACACAAGAAGAGCCATTGCTTCATCATCCACCTCACTTGAGCTTGTGCTAGCTTCATCACTTGATTCTTGCTTCTTCTTGCCTCTTGATGAAGTAGCCTTGAATGCAACCACTTCCTTGTCTTTCTTCTTCTCTTTGTCCTTCTTCTCATCCTTGTGAGATCCCCCTTCCCGTTCCACACGGTAGGTGTCATGAGTGATCACCTCACCTAGTATTTGTTGACACCTCTTAATGTTATCTCTAGTAACGGCGCTAAAAATGCTTGTGGGCATAGCATCGCTACTAGAATGCCAAGTTGTCATCCCCGGCAATAACACCAAGAGGTGTGGTATTAAATCATGCCACCATTTAGAATATAGAAATAGTATCCGCAAGTGCACAGATCAAATACCATTGTAGTATTTTACCCAGAGTATTACCAGTTGTCATTTATATTTTACCACTGGGAAACAATGGCTAAAGACATTGATAATTCACCATCATGTATATACTAACTAGTATACCAACTAGACCTAAGCAGTGGTAAGTGGTAAATGATAAGAGTTATGCACAATATCACACACAGAGGAGAATCCTATAATATATAGTCAGCTAACTTGAGAGGACTAAGGGAGAGTTCAAGGTTCCTATGTACTTCTCTATTACTCGGGTTCTATTCTAGTTGACACTAGAATGTAACGAATGCATGGGTATGTATAGCACACACAATAGCACTTCGGGGCAGCAGTACCTTTCCAACTCTCGAATAAGACTGGGAAGAAGGTAGTTGGGGAAGGCTGCCAAAAGCCCTACGAAACACCAATCCCGACGTGGTGGAATACGAAGGCCACATAGAGCTGTCACCCCTATGGGCTACCACAACTAACCGTAAGAATTGGGCGCAACCTCAGGTAACCCATAACCTAGACACCATGTCTACACTATCGATTACTACTCTAGCTACACGTAATAACTAGAGCACCTAATACAGGCGGAGATCCTATGCTAAGATGCAATAACTACACTAACCATACAAATAAGGCATAGAAGTAAATAGAGAAGATAAATATACTAAAGCATAAGTGTTGCAAAGATAAGATACAAAGATATACCAGACCTCTAAGGCTCCACGGCGAGATCCGGAACGAAGCCTCTCAACCCTAGCTCTCAAGTTACTCAACTATTACATTGAAGAGTCTAGCCCTAATCTCCCTGGTGTGTTGATCTCCATGAGAGTATGATCCTTTCAAGGGACGCCTCTCAAATGGATCCCATCGAATAATAAATTAGGGTTTTCAGGGGATGCCTCCCCCGGGGTCTGGGGCTGCTTTTATAGGGAGGAGCGATTAACGTGAGCCCTTGGATCAAACCGACATCGGCGGGCGGCTGAGATTCTTCCTCAAAGGCGGTGGATCCCATGGGCCGAAGCTGGGCCAAAATGGCCAAAATGCCAGACCGGCCGGTCTGAGGGTGGGACCGGCCGGTCTCCCCCTATGACAGGTGGGCCCCACCTTCCGCAGGGTGGTTTCTGGTGTCTTCTAGATCCTTTCTGCGCAGGTGCCGCTTACAGGTACGATATCTTTTCATCCGGGACTCCAAATATGGCAAATGATATGTCCGTTTCGATCGTCTCGACGAGCCCGTCACAATGGTGCATTCTAATCCATCATTTGAGATACTTTTATACTGTCATATATGTCAACTTTGATAGCTTTTTCAGTATGTACCTGTAGAAATATAGATTCACCAAAACTCGTGGAACTCGTTAGATCAAAACCTGATACCTATGCTCTGTGGTTCATTTCATGTCAAGTTTGATGATAATTGATGGGTCATAATTGACATTAGTGACCGTCAACAAGTTCCCCCACGCTTAACCTTTGCTAGTCCCTTAGCAAAGCTAAACTTAGAAATAGATATAGATGTTCGTAATTCTTAGAGCATTATCGCAACCTCGAAGTAACTCCTCAAAAGCATACCTGCATTCAGACAAAAATTCTCCTCCAAGCTTAAGCAATAACCGAGCTGACTTTCAAACTTACTCTTGTTACCTTTGACTATGGGACTTATCAGCTCCTCCTTGGGCCTTGAGTACTTGATAGACAGAAAGATCCCACCCAAGCACTATGTCTCAAGCTCTTCGCTCAACTATCATTCTGGAGTTTTTTTTAGAGGTTTTCAATTAAAACTCAGAGCTTCCCATGTATGACACTCTCAAGTCTCTCAATATATGTGGTATTTGTAGATTCTCACCAAGGCAGTGATGATGGTTGCCATTCTTTTCGTCCTATAACTAAAGCTTTTATGGAGCTCATAGGTAAGGAGAAAATTAAAAGAGCAAACTTGCAATGCATATGTTGTGAAGTCAAACAATGGATCCATGGAGAAACAAGTCATACAGTCGAATCAAGATATGTGGGTGGATGGATATGGCGGGTATATGGTGGAACCTAATTCTACTCAGCTCTTTGAATGCCTATCTCTCCTTTGGATTTTGATAACTGGCCAGAGGTTATGAGCCATCTTTTTTTTTCTTTTTCTCAGGGAGTCGGGCCTCTAAGTACCCATTGTTTTAGCACTGGGACACTTGTCCATTTTTCTTTTCTTTTCCCCTTTTCTCTCTCTTTTTTTCTTTTTTTTTCAAATATCTTTTGCATAGCTCATATCACTCCTTTTGGCATTGATGGATTTGGAGAGATAGCAACAGGAACATGGAGCATTTATTGGGTGGCTATTCTAATAGAATATTTTTGTTCTCTCCCAGTGTAGGAGGAAAACATTTTTGGAATGGATGTAGGTGGAATGGCATGTTGTTGCGCCTACTCAGTGTAGAGTAGTGCATATGGAGGTGGATCTTGATTCAAGAGCATGACAAATTTCTCACTAGGGTCACAACGGTTGACAAAACTCAATGCATGACAAGTAGCATGTATGTGGAAGTTTAACTAGCCTATCTCATCATTTTTGGCTCTGGTGGGAATGTAAGCTTTGTCATACAGAACTCATCATGTTTTTGTACTTTTTTTAAAAAGATAAATCTCCAGAACTCTAGTGTCACTTAGAACAAGATAGATAGCAACTCAGACTTTCTCAATCTTATCAATCAGTACCTAGACTTAGTTCAAGCATATGCAACCCACAAGTTTTAGGCTCAGAGCAAATCTTCATGTCAAAATAGTTGGAGCTAAAACTTAGGAAAACTTATGTCTAAACTCTAGGCACTTCAAAGGTGTTGTAACAGAGCAGCTTATCATCATTTCAGATCATCTCGAGAGCTTCCTCTTTATTGACTCTATCTAGAGAAACATTTTTATTTGGTTTTTTTATTTTTCAATGACTCATACTATATAAGACTCTAAAAACTCTACAAAGCATGGACCTTCATGTGCCCATATATTTTTGGTGTTTTTCATTTTTATGACTAACTCAAAAATCGCGTAGGTACACTTACCTGGGTACCAAGGGGATGCCTTCCCCCAAGCTGGTTGTTGTAATGATTGAGCATCGATGCTAAGCAATCCTCTCGATGGAGCTCATGCTTGCAAGAGCTGGTGTGGCCGGAAACCTTAATCTCATCCAACAAGAAGTTGCTTCCTCCACACAGTGATTAGCTGTGTGTAGGGAAGGTGTACTTCAAGTGATGTAGATGTCGATTCCAAGGTGACTAGCTCTTAGAGTCATCCTGCAGTAAACATCTCACAAAATACCAAAACTCGTGGAATGGATTAGGATAAACAGTTAGTGGTTAGCCGTTTCGTGGTCTGGTTGTTGTGAGAGGTTTTCAAAGGTTATTACAGTTCATATAGTGCCCCAAGATGCTCAATAATTATTTTTGGATTTTTTTCTTTTATCAAATAGGAAGGGGATGTGCATACTAATTTTTATTTTATTTTTAGGCCACCACAGTGAACACTCCTTTAGTTTGCACTATAGGGATGTCACATGGGGCTTTCAGTTTTTAGATGCAAAATGGATGAAATACGAATGTATATTTATTTTCTTTTTTTTCTTGATGCAATGCTAGTGTAGAAAAAAATAAGCATGCTAAGAGAATAATTTATGCAATGTAGGAAAGCAAATTTGGATAACTACCGACTTACCTTTCGGCGAAGGTTCGGTGGTTTTAAGTCTGCCGATCCAAACTTCTCCTTTGTAGGTTTCTTGGATGAGTGCCTCGTTTGATGATGGAGATGAAGGACTGGACGATTGTACCTTCTTATGCCAAACTTATTAGGATTTTGGATTTGAGATTGGTTGGACAGGTTCATCCTCCTTGTTCATCCATGTTGTCCTTTTAGGTTGATTCCTTTAGTGTTTTGTTGATCGAGGATCCTCGTTGATAATATTCACCTTGACCTATTTTGCAACCGTCGATCCAGGAGATGAGAACACGCATTTGTTGTATTTTCTTCTATCAATTTTTTTTTTGATCTTTACTGATTTTGGGTTGATGAGTTGGTGTCTATTGGAGCTGCAAACTAGAGTTTCTCCTTGATTTTCTTTGTCTTCTAATGGCGGGTGAAAAGTTTATTCTTCATTGATGATACACCAACCATCTTGATGATCAGGGGAGGAACTCCATTTGGACATGTATGAAAGCTTCATCTCCAATGACTTGTGGGGGTCATCCTGGTCTTTGCTGTTGACACATTTGAGTGTCTTCGAAGATGATGATGAGAGCAGGCATCAGTTTGGCCCATGTAGAGAAAGTTGCATCCTGCTTGTCATCGCCTTCCTCACTTGAAGACATAGAGTAAGGGTCACTTCAGTTCTATGTCAATGATCCACATCATGTTCCTTAACCAACCACAACTTGCTTTATGTTCCTTTGACTTGTATCCAAACATGCTTGAGATGGTGGAACTGAAGGTCCTTTTTTTTCTTGCAGGGTGATTGGTCCACTATCATGGTGAAGTGTAGGAAGTGTTGAAGTGTTATCACATTGATTTCTTTTTTATCTTGGTCTTTTCTATACACTTGTTCTCCTTCCTTCTCATTTCAAACCATGAATAGGCATTTATTCTTTGTTTCCTGCAAAAATGTTAGTGGACACATACCTGAAGGATTGCAACGAATTTAAAACATAGGTTGTTGTCCATTTTTATCTGCGCTAATGAAAAGATGGTTTTAGGATCACTTTTAGCATAGACTTTGTTTATCATGTTTTTTTTTTTGTTTGCTACATTCTTTTTCATAGCTCAAGGCAAATGTAACTTTGTAGCAAAAGATAAACTTTGATACTTACAGTTCTTCTATGAATGATGAGTTGTTCTTCTTTTTTGTAGAGCTATTGGACTTCATCATAAGCCTTGATTCATCTCCAATGTGAGTTCACCTCAGGACTTACCCGAATTGAATTTGAGAGTTTCCTGTAGGGGTTAGTCCAACAAATATAACCTATGTCTACTTAAGCAGGTTTTAGTTCAATAATCAAACCAGACTCCATGTCTAATTTGACTAAGGTAGGCTATTTAACCTAAGTACCACGCTTAATTTAAAAGCCTATAGAAGTATGGCGAGTACTTCCAAACCAAAGCATACTATAGCAAACAAAGACAATATTGGAGCACACAGGGATTTACTCAAACAGAGATGAAAGCATGATCATGTATGGTGAGAATGGTTTTTTTTATTTTTTAAGTAGAGATGCAAGTGCTCTGCATGTTTGCATGGAACTAAACATGCTGTGGATTTGATACGAGATGGAGTAGATGTATGGATTATTCAAAGTAAACATGCAATGAAATGCAACAAGATAACTACTCATCAAATTTAAAGTCCATGAGCAAGACTTTCTCACCTTTCTTGATCATACTTACCATGACTCACAATAGAATTTGTGAGTAGTGCAGCGTCTTTGTTCATCATACGTATCTTTTTCTCCAATCTACACAGGGTTAGAATAATATATACATGTTTATACATACCTATGAGATGGCAGGGTTGCAATGTTGATGAATCATGAATGTTCGGGCACCCTGGATTCTTTAATATCTCCCTTGTCTTGTTGTTGCGGAATTTTGCCAAAAGGTTGAACCATTGATTTCCTGCTTATTTCACAACTCAACAAACATAGGGGTAATCCTACTAAAGCTAGTGGTAGACAAGGTTAGCAGACATCAAGATCAATATCAAAATCTTTACGCCAATTGCTTCCCCGGCAACGGCGCCAAAAATGCTTGTTGACACCTCTTAATGTTATCTCTAGTAACGGCGCTAAAAATGCTTGTGGGCATAGCATCGCTACTAGAATGCCAAGTTGTCATCCCCGGCAATAACACCAAGAGGTGTGGTATTAAATCATGCCACCATTTAGAATATAGAAATAGTATCCGCAAGCGCCTGAGATCAAATACCATTGTAGCATTTTACCCGTATTACCAGGTTGTCATTTATATTTTACCACAGGGAAACAATGGCTAAAGACATTGATAATTCACCATCATGTATCTACTAACTAGTATACCAACTAGACCTAAGCAGGGGTAAGTGGTAAATGATAAGAGTTATGCACAATATCACACACAGAGGAGAATCCTATAATATATAGTCAGCTAACTTGAGAGGACTAAGGGAGAGTTCAAGGTTCCTATGTACTTCTCTGTTACTCGGGTTCTATTCTAGTTGACACTAGAATGTAACGAATGCATGGGTAAGTATAGCACACACAATAGCACTTCGGCAGCAGCAGTACCTTTCCAACTCTCGAATAAGACTGGGAAGAAGGTAGTTGGGGAAGGCTGCCAAAAGCCCTACTGAAACACCAATCCCGACGTGGTGGAATACGAAGGCCACATAGAGCTGTCACCCCTATGGGCTACCACAACTAACCATAAGAATTGAGCGCAACCTCAGGTAACCTATAGCCTAGACACCATGTCTACACTATCGATTACTACTCTAGCTACACGTAATAACTAGAGCACCTAATACAAAGTGGAGATCCTATGCTAAGATGCAATAACTACACTAACCATACAAATAAGGCATAGAAGTAAATAGAGAAGATAAATATACTAAAGCATAAGTGTTGCAAAGATAAGATACAAAGATATACAAGACCTCCAAGGCTCCACGGCGAGATCCAGAACGAAGCCTCTCAACCCTAGGTCTCAAGTTACTCAACTATTACATTGAAGAGTCTAGCCCTAATCTCCCTGGTGTGTTGATCTCCATGAGAGTATGATCCTTTCAAGGGACGCCTCTCAAATGGATCCCATCGAATAATGAATTAGGGTTTTCAGGGGATGCCTCCCCCCTGGGGTCTGGGGCTGCTTTTATAGGGAGGAGCGGTTAACGTGAGCCCTTGGATCAAACCGACATCGGCGGGCGGCTGAAATTCTTCCTCAAAGGCGGTGGATCCCATGGGCCGAAGCTGGGCCAAAATGGCTAAAATGCCAGACCGGACGGTCTGAGGGTGGGACCGGCCGGTCTCCCCCTATGACAGGTGGGCCCCACCTTCCGCAGGGTGGTTTTTGCTGTCTTCTAGATCCTTCCTGCGCAGGTGCCGCTTCCAGTGCGATATCTTTTCATCCGGGACTCTAAATATGGCAAATGATATGTCCGTTTCGATCGTCTCGACGAGCCCGTCGCAATGGTGCATTCTAATCCATCATTTGAGATACTTTTATACTGTCATATATGTCAACTTTGATAGCTTTTTCAGTATGTACCTGTAGAAATATAGATTCACCAAAACTCGTGGAACTCGTTAGATCAAAACCCTATACCTATGCTCTGTGGTTCATTTCATGTCAAGTTTGATGATAATTGATGGGTCATAATTGACATTAGTGACCGTCAACAGTACTTGGTTAGGGGTCTTTGTATCCAATCCTTCTCTCACCAATATTGTGACCAAGAACTCAAATCTTGATGGTAGGCTTCTAAGAAACTTGTGAGAGAAATCCGCATTGTCCACCTTCTCACCCAAGTTCTTCAAGTCATTGACAATCACTTGAAGGTGATGGAACATCTCCAGCACACTCTCATCATCATCCATCTTGAAACTTGAAAGCTTGTCCTTGAGGATGTATAGCTTGGCACTCTTCACGGCTTGTGTGCCTTCATATATCTCCTCCAACCTAGTCCACACATCATGAGCTCTCTCCAAATCCTTGATTTGCTCAAACACCTTTGACTCCAATGCTTCATAGAATGTGTTGATTGCAATATCATTGAATTGGAGCTTCTCTTCTTCTCTTGGAGTTGGATCGGTTGTATCAATTACGGCAAAATCCTTGTCCACAACCTCCGAAACTTTCCGGTTGAGTGATTTCAAGTATGCACACATCTTTCTCTTCCAATGATCATAACCGGTACCATCGAAGTGTGGTGGCTTTCCCACATGGTTGATATGGTTGACTTGAGCTATTTTAACACCGAAGGATGTTAAGCCTTAAACAACGGTGACCTCAGCTCTGATACCACTTGAAAGGTCCTAAATGGCTAGAGGGGGGGTGAATAGCCTAATTAAAATTTCTACAAAGCACTAAACAAACCGGTTAGTATAACAAATGGTGAATGCAAGTGTTGCGCTAGCCTAGTGGGGGTTGCAAGCCAACCTAATCAATTCTAGCAAACCTATACACTAGGCACACTAAGAATAGGGTCCTTAGCAATTCAACTATGCTACACAGCCTAATACACTACTTTGCATAAGAGTAATCGCTAGGAAGGAAATCGAGTGTGCAAACCGTGCCTTCGGGATGATGACCAATCACCGTCTTGTCAATACAATGAAACCCAAAGAGATGATCCAATATAGAAATCCAAGTTGATCTCGAAGGATCAAACTACACAAGAACACCGAGAGACACAAGATTTTTATCCCGAGGTTCACGTGCTTGCCGGCACGCTACTCCTCGTTGTGTCGACCACACACTCGGTAGTTCGGTGGCTAATTGGCGTCACAAGCCAAGCCCTCACCGGGCGCCACAAGAACTCACACAAAGTGAGGGTAACTCAATGACACGAGATTCCACTAAGGATTCCTTTCGCGATCTCCCGCGGGGTGGGATCAACACCCCTCATAATCACCTCCGGAGTGGTCAAGAACAATCTTCAACCTTGCTCAACTCCGACTCGCTGCTCCAACCGTCTAGGTGACGGCAATCACCAAGAGTAATAAGCTCAATCGCAGCAAGAACGCTCACTAGTGCCACTAGATGCTCAATCACAAGGCAAATGCACTAGAAGCTCTCCCAATCACACTCTAGATCAATCAAGATGAATGCAAAGTGTGGGAGGAGGTTTGCTTAGCTCTAGAGGATGTCAAGTGTGTCAAAGTGCCAAGGGCGACTCCCTAGAGCCGGCCAATTCACTTATATAGGCGCCCACAAAAGCACCCAACCGTTACTCACAAAACACGGTTCTCGCGAGTCGGCCGGGCGCGGGTTAAGTGGCGGCCGGACGCGTCCGGTCCCAGCGTCCCGTCCCTTCATCATGGCCACGTGTCACGTGCCTTTGAAAATAGCCGTTGCGCGCCAACGGTCGAACTCACTCGTGCCCTACAGCCTTCGACCGGACGCGTCCGCCGAATGACCGGACGTTCCAATAGTGGAGTCCAGTCACCCACCGAGAGAGCATCCGGAGAGGTCAAAACGTGACCGACGCGTCCGTTGCACCCCGACCGGGGCGCCATAGAGTCCGGTCCATACAAACCCTAGCTTCAAGACGTCCACCGAACGCGGCACCGGGCGTCCGTCCGCCAAGCGTCCGTCACTCCTGAAAACCTGCCGCAGACGCCCGACAATTGACCGGGGCCCGCGTCCGGTCCCTACCAGATAGCGTCCGGTCACCTTTGAGTGACACCAAATCGTCCGAAAACTTCCGAGTCCCGCCTCGTCAGCTCGGCGGGAGGGTTTCACACCCAAACACCATCACCTCTTGCTTTCATGTGCCAACACAAAAGTGTCTCTCCACTCGTGCACGTGTGTTAGCATTTTCAAATGAATTTGCAAGAGTTAGTTAGCACACTAGATCCCTAATGCATATGCAAAGTCATTGCTCACCTAGTGGCACTTAGATAACCGATATTGCGCGACATCGCCCCTCTTAATAGTACGGTTATCAATCCTAAACCCGGCCATCAACTTCTCTACTCACCTATGGCCGGCAAAATAGAAATGCCCTAGCATATACCTTTGCCTCTAGCATTCCATCTTGCTCCTCATCTTCCTTCATCACCAAGTGTGGTACTTGATCATTTGTGGTCACCTCCATCATCTTGATCACCACTCCACCACTTGGCTTGGACCTTCCCTTTCTCTAATGCTACACACTTAGCAATAGGGTTAGTCCTAGGTTTCATCAATTAGCCAAAACCAAACTAGGGCTTTCACATGTCCTCCGGTAAATAATAAATCACCAAAACTCGTGGAATTCATTAGTTATAAACCCTGACACTAAGCTTTGGTGATCATATCCTTTGATTTTATGTAAGAGTTGGCGGTTATATTTATGCGTTAAGGACCGCCAACAGGGTTAAGGGCATGTCTTTCAAAAAATCTTGAGCATATGATGCAAACATGATGTTGACTCCCACAACAGGATTATACAGTGCTCCGAAAGAACCCTTGTGGATTTGGCAAGGTATGGTTGTTGAGGTTGAGTCAACTCGGATAACATCAGAGAAAAGCTATAACTCTTCTAACCAATCATTGTTTATAATCGACACAAGCTCTTTCGCATTTTACTTAAGGAAAGCCTCATCGAAGGATCTAAGACCTCTTCACTAAGTGATGATTTCTTAGACTTCGTGGTCTTCTAATAGCATAGTAATTTGAGGTGTTTAGGTGTTTCCATAATCCGTAAATATATCATCCTCGATTTCGAGCATGAAGTCTGGAAGTGGAGTTTTCTCCTTCTTCGGTGGTTCAAGCTCGTTGATAGTTACAGGTTGAGATGTGGCAGGTATGGATTCCTGTTCAATTATTAAATTCTCTTCCTCTACTGGCTTCTCTAAAGGTGCTTTATTTTCATAAATCTTTGTAAGGACGTTTCTCGCAATATCAGGAGTGATATGCAAGAATGATCCTCCAGAAACAAGGTTAAGGAATTTAGAGATTTTTCTATTCAGACCCTTATAGAAATATTGAAGAAGAATGGAGTTTGGTATAGATAGACTAGGTCCAGAATGAGTAAGATTATTAAAGCGTTCACAGGCTTCAATTAGAGCCTTCTTCTTCCCTTGTCTAAAAGACAGAACCTCTAAGCGAAGGTCTGCTACCTTAGAGATAGGATAGAATTAAAGGCAAAATTCAGCACACAATGCTCTCCAATCATCTTTAACACTCTCAATGTGGAGATCATACCAATGTCTAGCTTCTCCAGTCAAAGAGAAAGAAAAAAGCTTCCATTGGATAGTCTCATCGGACATATCTGCAATACGCAAATAAAAGATTGGTTTCTGACAATGTCTATTAAACACAGGCGTAGCTCATAGTCAGAGGTTAAGATAGGCTTTACAGATGGCTCTGGCTCTAAGCGTAAGCTCGTGAAGTTATATTTATAGATATGTGTGGAATTGGGTTGATCCATTGAAGGATAGAAAAGGTAAAGAGATATGGAAAAGGTGAAGAGTGATAGTATACAAATAAAAGATAAGATTATGATACACGGATAAGATAAGTTTAGAGTGATCTCAGTGACATCTTCCCCGGCAACGGCGCTAGAAATACTTGTTGGTATCTGTTAATGCCTACTGAATAATCCGCAAGCACACGGATACGATGTAGTACTTCAGCGGATGAATAGGCCCAGTTTTAATATCAAACCCAAGGGAAGATGTGTAAGGGTCATCTAAACTACAACTTAACCACTAAGTAGCAAACAAGGACGTAGAAGATAGGGATATAGAGAAGACAACTAAGGCTTCTAATTCAGCGTTCAGTAAGATATATCTAGGATGTTTCGCTGGGGAATTGAATAGAAGAATATAGGCAAAACTGTAGCCCTACTACCAATTATTCTCCTGCTAGGCCTACCGACAGGATAGTGGATTATATAAGATCCAACGGAGCTATAAAGTCACCTCCGCGATGCTACCACCAAATCCAGAAGATAAGGTACATCTACGAGTAACGAAGTCTAAGCGCCATGCTTACACGATGAATACTACTCTAACCCAAGAGCTACAAGGATTAAAGTACTCAAAAGAGTTGTAAACCAGTAAAACAAGATAAACAATGTTACTTACTTGAACTCTGAAGTCGATTCCAAAGCAATCTTAGATACAAGTCGTAGAGGCAGCACCAACAGGCCGATATTTCCTTCAAAACTCTCTCTTTGACTCTATCTCTCTATTTCTGATATAGAACTAACTTCTAGAGGTATAGAACTAGCTCTCTACTTGGAATGCTAACTATAGAGAGGTGTCCATTCGAGGGGCACCTCTCGGGATTCTAACTACGGTTTCTCGATAAAGCTTCTCTTCTTCAGAATGGATCCTCCTTCTAGGGGGGTTGCCTCTTCTTTTATAGCCCTAGTGAATGAACGTGAGCCCTTGGATCAAATCGACTTCAGCAGACGGTGGAGATCAATCCTCAAAGGCGGCGGAGCAACCTGGGCGAAGCGGGCCGCCAGCGGGCCCGGAGGAAGATCGACCGGTCTCTGGTGGAACCGGCCGATCCCACCAGGGGGCCGCTGGGCCTCCACTTTGGCGGGTTGTCTTCTCGTTCCTTCTAGAATCTTCCTGACTGCTGTGGGGTCCAATCTCGCATCCTACATTGCGTTATAGCTCAAAGGCGTGTTATTTTTAGTGTATGTCTGTAAAATCAGTGATTCACCAAAATTCGTGGCACTACTACAGATTCGGTTATCAGTGCCGGCACCTTTGCTGTCGGTTTTGTAAAATCGACACTGATAACCCATCTGTGCCGGTTGTTTGCTTTGAAAATCGAAACACAGTTGGCAGCCACGAGAACCGACACTGAAGAGCCATATCACTGCCGGTTAGCATTTGGAACCGGCACTGATGGGCTCAGTGTACATCGCTGCCGGTCCTAGATTAGAACCGACATTGAACATACCTTTTCAATGGCGGTTCTAGCTCAAAACCGCCCGATGATGAACTGACACCACAAAAAGGTGGCGGGCGTCCTCTTCTTCCTCTCTCCACTCTGCCATTTCGAGCGAGAGGAAGCAGCGTAGCGTGGGCCTCTGTCTCCATTGTTGCGGCTTCTGCTTTCTCCATAAATGAAGCTTGGTTTTCTTGAAATTAGGCAACCGATTGATTTCTTTGCACTAAAGGTTAGTAGCCAACAGCCAATCCTTGGATTTTGACCATTAATCATGGCTAATTTCTTTGATATGATCTTTATTTTGTGCTTTCTCTTGTAGGGAGCTTGAAATTAGATTTTGAGGGAGGCTTGAAATCGAATTGTGGATAATCTACTCAGTACAAAAAGGTTAGTGTCTACGAACCCATATATTTCTTAGGTATATGTGCATGATCAATGCTCAAGATTGATATTAATTAGTATGTGATATATTAATTGATTAGTGTTAGTTAGCACTAGAGAGTATAGATTAAATTACAATTATGATTAATATTAGTATTGATTAATATTAGTATGTGATACATTAATTGGTTAGTGTTAGTTAGCAAATGAACCAATATGCTTAGTATTGATTAATATTAGTATGTGATGCTATAAGTAATTGTAGGTAGTTAGAAGTTGAGAGTATTATTTGTTTTAGATTTATGAGGAGCAAATTAATCATTTTATCACCTACCAAAACAATATTTAATTTAGACTTAAATTATTGTCAATGGTGGAGTCTCCACTATTTACACGTCACCTAGCTAGACATTGTGTGTAGATAAATTATTTTGATGGTAATTTTAATGGTTATGTCACGTACCATAATAATTCTTTATGATTAATCTACCGTAATTTATGTCAACAAATTATTTGTTTGTTATCTTTAATATTGTTTAAT
This sequence comes from Chrysopogon serrulatus, assembly GCA_015844335.1. Classification (NCBI taxonomy): domain Eukaryota; kingdom Viridiplantae; phylum Streptophyta; class Magnoliopsida; order Poales; family Poaceae; genus Chrysopogon; species Chrysopogon serrulatus. The sequence continues at coordinate 4,589 of JADLZL010005245.1, read as the reverse complement.
ATTTGGTGCAAAATAAATGTTCATGGAATAATCTTTAATTCTAATATTATTGTCTCTAATTTTTTAGTTTCTTATATTTCATGTTTCATCGCACAATTATATTGTTTAGCTATAAAATTTAATCTATTTATGTGCCCGTATCATTTTTTTACATGTCTTGATGTGTCCTAATATTATCAATGCAGAGATGGATCGAGGGTGGATGCGGTGGTGTGTCCCGAATGCAGACCCACGGTACTTGATTGGTGTCTTCAACTTCCTCCAAGTAGCCAAAGCTAATGTTCGTGAGGGGCAACCTGTATTACTGTCCATGAAAAGATTGTGGAAATGTTAGAAAATGGAGTAGGTTAGAGTCTATCTGGACACATTTGATCACAAGGGGGTTCATGAGAGACTACACGTTATGGAGTATGCATGGGGAAGTTGTTGACAATGTTCCACAAGAACATTACAATGATGATGTGCCCATGCCCGACATAGCCGTCCCACGAGAATGCGACAAACGATGATCCCGGTGTCAACACATGTGCCGAGGCTACCGCCGTTAATGATATGTTGAGGGATACATTAGTTGACGACGCATAATGATGGCATTTCAGCAGTTTGCTACATGATGTTGAGAGTGGATTTCTTAGCGATAGGCAGTTGAAAAAAACTAGAGAAAATGAGAAAAAGATGGCAAGACACCATTGTATCCGAGGGTGTGGACTAAGCAAACTTGAAGCCAACATCATGCTATTAGAGTTCAAATCTTCAAATGGATTGAGCGATAAAGGCTTCGATCGATTGCTAGGAATAGTAAAGAAACTGCTACCACCACAAAATGAGCTTCGAGAAAAGACATACCTATGTAAGCAAACGATCCCCCAATCGGTCTTGAGGTTGAAAAAAAATCCATGCGTGTCCCAATGATTGCATACTATACCGTGGAGATAAATACAAAGACTTGGATGCGTGCCCTAGGTGTAAAGCTCCTAGGTACAAGCAAGGGCCGTCCAACGATGGTAGCAAGACAAAAGGAGGGCCTGTAAAGGTAGTGGTATTTTCCTATAGCTCCACGGGTGCATAGGCTATTTGCAAATGCAAAGTCAGCCAAGTTATTACTGCACGGTGAAGAGCGTAAGAAAGATACAATGTTTGCGACACCCGGCCCGATGGGGCGCGGTCGAGGACTATTAACACTATGTGCTATAAGAACATTGGTGGTGAGGTGCGGCACCTTTGGGTGGGTTTGAGCACGATGGGATGAATCCTTTCGACCAGGTTAGAAGCAATCATAGCACTTGGCGGTGGCGCTTTGTATATACAACCTTCCACCTTGGCGTTTGTATGAAGAGGTCATACATCCGGATGCCACCACTGATCCAAGGGCCGAAACAACACGGGAATGACATCGATGTTTTCCTAGAACTAGTGATTGATGAACTGTTGAGTTGTGGCATACGAGGGGTACCGGGATGTTTGGGATGAGTATAAAAAGGAACATGTGACAATCAAGGTAGTACTAATCGCTACAATCACAGACACTTTTGCCGGCGAGGTAGCTTATCCGGAGAGAAGACAAAAGGATATACTAGATGCGTAGAGTGCTTGGACTCTACCCATGCGGTACATCTACCGGAAAAAAGAAAAAATGGCTTATATGGGTCACCGTATGTTCCCTACCGGATGACCACCCTTACCGCTAAAAGCAGAAAAAGACTTTGATGGGAAAATTGAAAAGACGTGGACCTCTAGATTATCGAAGTGGAAAAAGATACTACGAGAGGTTACCAAACTCAATGTTGTCCATGGGATGGGTGAGGGGCGCAGTTCAGGCACCTGCCGAGTCTATATGGAAGAAAAGTCAATTTTAAAACTACCTTCTTGGCCGCTATTGAGTGTGCGTCATTGCCTTGATCCAATGCACATTACTAAAAATGTGTGCGGCAACACGCTCAACACCTTAATGAACACGGGAGGCACAAAAAAAAGATTCACTTGCAACACGTCTAGATATGAAACACTTGGGGCTGAGGAAGGAGCTACATCCAAAATACTCTTGAGGATGGTCAAATAAAACTTCCTTTGCATCATGGACACCGAAAACAACGAGAAAAAAAGAGGTGCTCCTTTCATTCTTCAATGAACTAAAAGTCCCGAGGCAGTCTTGTGCCAACCGAAGAGGCCAGTGAACATGAGAGAGTTGAAATTTAACTATGGTTGTATGAAGGCCCATGACTGTCATGACATTATGACTCGCCATCTCCCAAGCCCTTACATTGGTATCCTACGACAAGGTTCACGCCCTAATCATAAAGTTGTGCTCATTTTTTCAATGCAATCTCGAGAAAAGGTTATTGATATGTCAAAGCTAGACCAACAAGGCTGGACATTGTGGAGACACTATGTCGTTTAGAGATGCATTTCCGCCTACCTTATTTGATATGTCCGTGCATCTACTTGTTCATCTTGTTGACCAAATTCGAGTCCTTGGCCCAATGTACCCGCATCGATGTTCCTTTTGAAAGGTTGATGAAAGTTTTTAGAAAGTATGTTCGAACAGATTTAGACCGTAAGGCGTATGGTGAAGGATAGACAACGGAGGAGGCAATTGAGTTTTGCACATATTATTTGGACATCAATCGTGTCGGAGTTCCAATATCTCATCACGAGGGAAGACTAGGGGGCAAAGGAACTATCGGTGAGAAATCCTTCACGATGCATTGACACAGTTTCTTTTTAGACAGTTTAAGCTATTCTCCAACAAGCCACGGGTATAGTGTCATACATTGAAGAGCACCGACAGTTGCTTCAAAACTTTATACATCAATAGATCACAAGCTTGGCTTGAAAAGAAACATAAGGAGGAGTTTGTCGACCGGTTACGGTGTCGTTTGATTGGAATAAAATTGAATTCTCGCCTAGATCTACTAGCCAAGGGAGCTTCATCTACATATCTTAAGTATGAAGGGTATGAAATCAATGGATATACATTTTACACTACAAAAATAAGATGGAAAGAGCATCTTCTAAAATAGTGGTGTTAAGCCTCGATGCCCACGAAAACAAAAGAATGTGGAAGCGACATACTATGGTTCCATAGAGGAAATATGGGAGTTAGACTACGGACAACAATTAAAGGTTGCTACGTTTCGATGTAAGTGGGTCCGCCTTGAGGGCGTAAACATTGATGAGCTGGATTCACAACCGTTGATCTAAACAAGACCGCATATAAAGACGATCCATTCGTCCTTGCAAAAAGATGTTACGCAAATCTTTTATTCAAGGGACAATGAGACAAAAGGAAGACTCAAAGTAGTTACGCAAGGAAAAGGAAGATTGTGGGTGTTGAAGGAGTCACGCATTTAAGAAGACTACAAGGGTTACCAGAAATGGCTCCCTTTGGATCGAGCATTAACCTAGCTATCCTTGAAGAGAGTGATGAACCGGCTTATGTCCGTTGTGATCATGATGAGTCCATCATTGTTCCCGCACCTTAACAAGACTTTTTTGAAATTATGTAATTAATCTTAATGATCATGTAATCATACTCCTCAATTCCCCAAAATAACTATCGCTTTCGCTTCCCGAGAAACAAATACCGGCAATTTTTATAAATAATAAATATTATCGATTAGTATCATAATTAGTATCATCTGAAAGAGATTTGTAACCAGTTTTTAACAAAATTATTTAGAGATATAAATATTGCACTTATTTTCTATAAATCAAGTCAAACTAGCTAAAAAAAATCAAAAACGACAATTATTCAGGACGAAGTAGTATATTTAGGTTGCCTCAAGAATTTTATTTAACGAATAATCACTGCATCGAAAATATTTTTAATCATATTGTAGTGTAAATTAATATATTTTAATTATTTCTAATTTTACGAATTGTGGCTCATTCAATTGGGGTAGCTTTTGTTCCGAACAAGAGGATTGTGTCATCAATTCAATGAACAATGCCAATCTCGCAGCCTTTTGAAAGGGGTAGGCTCTTGGGCGCTTTTTAAGTAGAACCGCACGAAGAGAGAGCTTTTACGGCTCGGTTCTTTCGTAACCACCACGATGAGTGGCTTCGGGGTTTGCCTTCTTTTAGAGCCGCCACCCGAAGGCCACATCCATCCAAAACTTAAAAATACGCCCCTCCACGCCTTCTCGTGAAGGTCCCAGCTCTCTCATGTGTATGGTCGATGGCACTTGGCTACCGCCTATATAATGGCAACCCGGAGGTGAGGCGCCCCAAGTGGTGCTTCCTTTCCTTCGCGCCTCCGCCTCCCTCGCTCCTCCGGGGATGTGTGTTTTTCTTACATATACCGAGGTTTAGGCCGGTTCTACTATATGTTCTCTCTTCGAGAGAACACTAGAGGTTTATGCCGGGCTCTATGTTTTCCCTCTAGGAGAAAGCTTTCGATATACGTATATCACCATGCGGTAGTCCGTATTTAATAGGCCACCAGTGGGCAAGGGCCTAGAAGACGTTTCCCGATGGAGCTACACCATGCTTGAGGTAATGGAGTGTGTTTCTGTAACATTATAGTTGTTAAGTATTTACTAAGATTAGGTCGATGCATGCATGTGCTTCTAGATCACAGCCTCTGGGGC
>JADLZL010005244.1:0-92538 GCA_015844335.1 Chrysopogon serrulatus | reverse complement strand
AAAGAAGTTGTAACTTGTTGATGTGAGTATCTTATGAATCTTAATAAGCCTTGAGTCGAGGGTGTTACAGTCTGGAACAGAAGAAACATGGTGTGGTGCTTTTAAAAAGAAAAAACGCAATTAACACCTTTCTTCTCTAAGTGATCAAGCATGAAGCCGAGACATGGGTGCATGGTGGCACCATTAACTTAGGTTGCTTACAGATTAATAGGATCCGTTTGAGTCTGGTGCGTCCTAGAGCTATATATAGCTGGAGCTCTAGGTTAGTACGCTCTTCTTACAACGATATGCAAATATTTTGCATGTTCAAGGAATTTTTTTTTGATGAATCTTCAAGGAAAAAGATTATCTACATGACTAATCAAAACCACATTTGATCTACTTGAAAACTAGAATTACGATACAACGTACCTCTTCAAGCCCACAACTATCCTATTACTAAAAAGGTGCAAATGATATCGTTTTGGGACCGCCCTGCCCCCCGCTAATTACCTGGCCCTGCGCTAACCTCCGTCTACCTTGCCCAGGAACTGCTCCCTCCGTCCCTCGCACGTCTCCATCCGCTTCCCTGCTCGCCCCCGCCCATCTGCCTGCGCCCCTCTGCTGTTGGCGAGCGGGCACTCCTGCCTCGGAACCGCTCCCTCCCCGGCGCGACGCTGCCGCCTCCCTCCCCGCGCGATGCCGCCGCCGCCGACTCCCTCCCCACGCGCTGCCTCCGTCGCCTCCCTCACCCGCGCGCCGCCGCCGTGTCCTCCCTCCCCCGCGCAACACCGCCGCCGCCTCCGCCGCCTTGACGCAGCCGACCACCGGATGCACATCCTACACGACGCCATTGAAACACCGCCGCCTCCACGACCTGCTCCGCTCCGTCATCCCCGTCGTGCGCCGGAACAGGCATCCACCGCCATGCACAGGAGCCGTCGTCCTCGCCTTGTGCCTGCACCGTGCACACGTCCGTGGTCCGCTTCGCCTACGACGTGCATCGACGTACACTGCACCAAGCCAGGTTTGAACCCTCCTCGACTCAGACCTGTTTCAAATTCAGAGATGGTTCATTAACTCAATAGCGGTAGATGAGTGAGAGGTCCTGTTGCCTACAGACAGAGGTGGAGTGGGCATCGTATAAATTCATGTTTGATTACTGTGTGCTTCCTCTCTTGATTAATCGTGATCTTGATTTGGTCGGAGAATTGGAAATTTTTGGAGCAGAGTTTACAGCAGAGAATTGGGGATTAAGTTTCTTTTTGTTATCTTTTTTTGTCAGCCTTATTACCAAAGTATTATTCTGGGATAACAAATTTTTGTGCACTTACTGTCAAAATCAAAGGATTAGTTTCAGTCCTATATCTGCAAGCCTGAAACTAAATTGATATGCTGTCAAATTTGGTAGATATTGTCAGTTTGAGATTGATCGGGCATCATAAAGCGGCAGCAACTTTTCAGAAGGATAAACTGGACACTGCTTCAGGTATGTGTGTCTGATCGATTCTCATATCTTAGAGATCAATTGATTGCTCGACACCATGCGTGTCTCAATGGTTGTCCTAAGCAAGCTGATAGCTGGTTCAGAATCATTATCCGTGAAAAATTATTGCAAATGGTATTTACTATTACTGTAAATGGTATTTACCTACACGTTTACTACTACAGCACAGGTGACCTCTATTTTTTCAAATGGTTCTACGCAATATGAAGGGTTTGTGAACATAAGATGGCAATCCAAATATGCTTTAAAATCAACCGCTAGAACCATTGGGACTATGTATAATAAGTAGTTTAATTGTTTCTGATATGGCAATGAACACAACATTGTTCTGGCTTGAAGTTTGATTTGGTTTTCAGACCATTAGCAGGCTGAACTGCAGTGACTTGGGTCTGCTTGGTTTGAAGCTAAAACCTGTACCACTTAGCCACCCTATGACATCATGGATAACATATGCTGTGAACCTTTAGACATATGACTCGTGCTAGAACTGAATAAAGCACCTAATGAGGGTAAAATTGCTTCTTGAAGCTTTGGTCAAAGTGCTTCAAGAGGATTTTTATGATTTGCTATCCTAGAACTGAATAAAGCACCTAATAAAGGTCTACCTAAACATGAGGGAAGATTTAGAGTTCCAACATATGCAGAGAAAATAGTGTTAAGCTTGAACTTTGGTTAGGATCTATACCAAGCTGAACATCTGTTGTCTTGATATATATGATATTGCATTAGTGCTAATTCAATAGTGTTGCTTGTAATTGTAGTGTTGATTTTCTCTCAGCTCTGTGCGCGACCATATCACTGAGTCAAGGTTTGCTTCCTATCAAAAAAAACTCTCCCACTCTGTTTTCATTTAGTGAAGGAACTCTATAGACTTTTATTTTGATGACATGCTATTTGATTCGATCGTGACGTTGCATTCATTTCCTTTGTATCCTGGCTATTACTTCTGCATTTTTTACTGTCAGTGGCAACAACAATTTGAAAGCCAAAAAACTTCCTCAGGTAAGCCAGGCATACTCTGCATATCTACACTAAGAATTTCTGAAAATCGTCTCAGGCTACAACAATAGGTACGGCAGACCCATATTTACTAAAGTGAAAAAAAAGAAATGTATTATTGGTTTGACTTTTCAAAGCTGAGTTCCTTTGTTTTGTTGTCTTGTTTTGTTATATAGGGAGGAAGGTTCTAGGTGAGGAAGGTTCCTGCTGTATTTGGAGTGACTTGTTTTCTCTCCTCAATTTCAAACCTACTTGCTTGCTATTTCGTCTCATGTTTGTTCTGTTATTGAATTACATCCAAACTCATGCTTTTCACTATTCAGCTGGTCCTGGTCAATGACATATCTTTTGAAAATCCATTAGATCCAACATAGTGGTTCATACTTGTTGCCAAGCCTTTGGCCTGTGGTTTAATCATTCTATAATTTAGTGATTTAATATATGCAAAAAAAAATTTGACTGCCACTGCTTTTCATGAGGTTTTCCCCCATTTCTATTAACAAAAATGAAGTGAAGCGCGTTGTATAGGCGTACATCTTGAACAAACAGCAAATAGAATAACGACACTAGAACAAGACTAGAAAATTGTGTCTGAAATCTTCTCTAAACCTGTCACGTGGCTTGTTAGCATGATGAGGTTTAGATTAGAAGTTGTATAATCTGTTTCTTCAGTTGCAGTTTGTACATTTTGAAGTTAGTGTTGTAATTTCTTACAACTTGGTTTGGAAGAGCTCTGACTAAATTTTATGCACTCTGAGTTAGCTAAGGTAAAGTCTTGCATAATGTCATTAAGCATTGTTTCTGCATATTGTCATTCATGCTTCTCGCTGGGCACTTAATTATTCTTGCTTTTTAATTACTGTTAGCTTGCCACAAATATGGAACTTAAGTATTTTACTTCCTGGAATTAATTACATCATGCTGGTTTTAGTTCTTAGGTTGATTTGTCCAAATTTGCAGTTTGTTATGGGAACAAAAGACATATGGATGGCCATAGTTGTAACTGCCTTTCAGTAAAGATTCTAGGAAAAAACATTTAGGCAGCTTCTAAAATTAATCTATGATCTGCAAAACAATTAAGTTAGATCAACATAGTTATGCATAAGTCTAAAGCAAGCATTACTGTATAAAAGTTCTCTGAAATGTTAGCCTTTCAATTTAAAAGATTTGCTAACTCAATCAAGTCTTGTCCACAATTCGACTACTTGTGTATATAATACATGCAACTAGGGAGCATGGCAATTTTATGACCCTCAATCAAGACGTTTTTTCATGCTTTAGTTTAAGGCAAAGCTTTTAGCTAGCCAAGCCCAAGTTCATCAAAATTGTTTTCTGCTGATAGGATATTTTATACATAGGAAGTAATTGGTCTACATAAATGGTGATGTGATACCCAAATGGGCTCTTAGACGATGAAAGTCATAGACGCATCCACTAAAATTATGTATTCCTTGGAAAGATGCTCTTGAAATAACGCGATGCCTATCTGCGTAAACAACATAAGGTGCCATTCCTACCTGTTAGTGTTCGATTAAATGACTGAAACAAGATGGTACTATAACTTTGTGCGAAGCATGAGAACTGCATGATCTTTAGTTCAACACCATTGTCAGAAAAATCAAAATGCCAAAAAGAAAATATATTTCCAGTTAACAGATTTCTCCCTGCACTTTTGAATTGACATTGCTTCTCTAAGTTTTTGTGAATGGTTAGATTCTATCATTAGAAAGTAACTTTTGTGTCTTATAGTTTCATTCATACATAAGTTTCATAGGATGGTATTGTTTAGATTGACTGACGACAAGCGCACACACTGTGTGATTCGAAGGCCGACTCCACCCGCTGTTCTTTTCTATCCTACTCAATATAGCATGTTGATCTTTGGTTGAACTTCCATGTGCTTTCAAGTTCCAAGTCACTTATTGATGCCAATTTTTATGGATGCCAATTTTTATGGACAATTCAGGAGGTGAGCAGCTGTTTGGATAAGCTACATATTTGTAATTCAATGGATAGCATTGCCTCTCCTGCACCATTGGGTGACAATATTAATGGAGGTAACAATATACACGGGCAATTATTATATTCAACTCAACGTATTGTTTATATTATAAATGATAATCAATAGTATATGGATGTAACGCTGTAGGAAGGCGATTCTGGACAACGCAAGAGAGAAAGAGACAAGGCTCGATGGCATGCAATATCTCAAGAGAAAAGGGATGAGCGCAATAAAAAACGTCAAGGAGCATATAAAAAAAAAGAAAGGAGCAACACCTACGTATGGAAACTACCAATAGTTGTGTAGTACAAATATCGGTGAATAATAATATAGATATTATACTATTGATGTTTCTTATATGTGATGTGTCAGAATTGATAGATGGCTAGGATGCATCAAACAAGGAAAATATGGATTCTTAATGACATAGATGATTGGTTGCATAGGAATGATTCACTTCATGCAAACAACATTGATGATATACTTATATCTAATCAGTTATCGGTAATTAAATTGTTATTAATAGGGCGCCAACGCTACATTTTTGTGTTGGCAAATCTATTAGTATCTTTCTATACAATGAGAGGATCGTTGATGGATAACTTGTGTTTCTTGTTTATCTTCTATTTTAACTCAAACACAACTATGTAGGTGATGATGTAATTACTGCTCGCAACATAGTTAATCAACAAATGCGGTCACAATGTACCCATGTTTCAACGGCAGGCAAAACCCATTGTGATGCTTCACATATGAGATAGTTAACAAATGAACAAGTCATGGCTGATGGTGCGAGGTGTAGGATGACATATACAGACATTATTGCAAGGAGTAGGATGACATATGCAAACATGACATCTGAGCAACGGGAACAAAGGCGCAAACAACAGAGGCTTTATAATAAAACTCCATTTCATAAAGAGGCAATGAAAGTGAATAGAGACCGGTTTAGGGAGGTGCAGAGGCACACCTTAAATAGTGAGTCAATCGCAACGAAGAATCCACTCTATAATCCAAAGTTTGAGTAGTCCATTGCAAACTCATTTGAGCCTTATGAACCCACAATAAGCCCCAGTGATTTAGTTATCTCATAATCCAGTGTAACACCTATTTGCTTTCCACTACAGTGTAGTGTGACACCTATTTGCTTCCCACAACTACTGATGATACAATTGATGATGATAAATACGGTGATATATTGTCTACTCATATCACACATAGTGTCGGTGTCGAGAATGGACACCAACGAGTAATCGAAAGAGAGCACACTTATCCTCGAGATGGTTTCCCGAGTGGACACGATGATGTATCTTGGTTCGGGGCGATTTTACCCTACGTCCGGTGAGAGCGGAGTCGTGTTACTCGGGGAGCTTATATGGGGCGTACAAGAGGGGTCGAGAGGACAGGCTCCCAAGTCTCGGAGTAAGAAAGCTAGGTTCGTGGTTAAGTGTTTCGTGTGTGTAGTGTGAATCGGGTGATGGACACACGTGCTCGGGGGCCCAAGTCCTCCCTTTTATAGTTCAAGGTGAGGCTCACGGGGAGAGGGGCATGCGCGTGTAGTGATCAAGAAGTCGTGGCCTACAAGGGTTGGGGCGTTCCCGGAGCGCCGTGGTGCAATTTAGCGTGACGTCATCGTCCCTCCTCTTGGCCTTGTAGCCCTTTCGGTAAGCGGGGCTATGCCCGAACGGGGTTGTGCGGTTTAGTTGACTTGTAGGTACTCTCGGGTCAAATGCCGGCCTATAGGGGCCGGCCGTGGAGTCGCTAGGCGTGCGGGGCTGATTCCCGACGCTCCCGGTTTGCCTTGCGGGATGTTTCTTGGCTCGGTGCCGTCCGGTACCTTGGCCACGGTGTCGGTAATGAGCGGCGTTCCCTTTATTCGTACCCGGTCGGGATGCATCTTGTCATGGGGGCGATCGGGCCGGCGCCCTTAACGGAGATGCACACGGGGCTTCCATACGTACACAGTCGTCAAGATCTGGGGTCGACCGCACCGCCGTAGGAGGCGTGGGAGCAACGAAATGCCCACAGGTTACTTGGCGGCCCGTCCCCCTTCTACCAAAGAGTATGCGGCGTATCCCCGTGGATCGCTACTGAACTGTACAGCGCCGTGCACTGTCTTGCCGGGAATTGCCGCGGCGCCCCGACTCGCTCGTCGGGACGGTCGGTCGGACGCCGACCCCCCCGCGATGGGTAAGGGTCGGGCGACCGGAGTTTGCCCCCTCGGGGTCGATCCACAGGCGGTGGCTTTTTATCCCGTGGGCCTTAGTTGGTTGCCGCGGCCGGGCTGAAAATGCTTTAAGTTTCGTGCCGTGGGCTGGGCCACGAGGACCCCGATCCGGCGGGGTGTTTTTTGTTTTTGAAAGTCACTTTATCCCGGTCCTTAGAGGGCCGTGGTTTTGACCCTCGACGGTAGCCCCCCGAGCATGGGGTGGAACTGGATGTTCCTCTTCATGCTAGACTCGTTTGCCAAGGGAAACTCGTAGGGTTTTTCTGAATATTTTGCCTTCAGGTGGGTGCTTCGCGGCCTTGGCCGGTGCCAAGAGCCTTCTGCAGGAGTGGTATACTCACGCGAGGCTCGAAAATCGTGGTTCTTTCTTCCCGGTGGGTGCTTGAGCGCTTCCGGTAGCCCCGAGCCTTCTGCAGGGAGTGGTACACTCGTGCAGAGGCTCGGCTTCAACCGTAGCCGTATAGTCGTGGCTGCGCTTGGTGACAGGAGGCGGAATCGTGTCGCATTGCACGGATGCGACTCTCCGTTTATCATAAGGGTATTACGGTTTTTGCTCGCACCCCTTTTTGGCGCCCAAGACGAGGCGTCGAGAGGCTTCGCGGCCTCGGGTTAATGATGCCTCGGGGCGCTCGGCGCGGCGGTTCGATTCCCTCCACGACAGCGCCTTGCGATGACGCGGTCGCAATGATGGCGGCGTGGAACGCCAAGAGGCGTTTTTCGGATCCACATAGGCGTCGGCCATCTATTTAAGGAGGGCGTGGTGTGTGTGGGCGGATCCGATCACCCTTTCCTTCCTCGCTCCGCACCTCGGCCATCTAGTACTTCTCTCCTTCTTCCTCCGGCCGCCGTCCGTCCGTCGGAAAGCGAGAGAGAGTGTGATGGATCGCGGGAAACGCCCGGCGGAGGAGGGCTCGTCGGAGGAGCCCAGCGGCGCCGCCCGCGTCCCGGGTGAGTACATTGCCCACAAATGGGAGGAGGGTTTTCTCCGGCCCGGTGTTTGCAATGGAGAAGGGTTTTTCTCATCTCGTGCCGAATGCTTGTTCTCACGGGGTGATCTCTTGCGTCACCGGCCCCTTGCCGCCCTCCCGCGGCCGGCGACACGCCAGGCCGGCGAGGGCCGGAGACCGTCGAAGAGCTCCGCGCTCGCCTTAAGCCTTGATCGTCGTCGCGCTGACCAGCGGAGGAGGAGGAGACGGAGGACGCCTTGCCAACCTGGAGGAGGCGGACGGCGTGGGGGCGAGCTCACGGCCGAGAGCTCAGGTCATGCGCCCGGCGGCCGAGGCCATTGTGGCCTACGTCCGGAGCTCCGGCCAACTGGCGGGCTTGGCGAGCCGCGTGCTTGGCCGTATCCGCGCGTGACGTCCCACGGCGTCCGCCCCGCGGGGCGGCCTCAGCAGCTGGCGATAAGCGCCCGCCGTTCCAGCGTCGACCTCCGGGGGCTACATCGGCTCCCCGAGGGCGGCGCCTCGAACTGGAGCACTGGTGTGCGCCGATGCGAGGGCGCCCGCCCGATGCCGTCGCGGAGGTGGTGACGGCGGGAGGAGGTGATCCACGGCGTGCCCCGAGGCACCGTGGGATCTTCCCCGTCGGCGTGGCTCCGCCACGACGTCCCACCGTCCCGGCGTTCTCTGGGTTGATCTCCATTGTCTTCTTGGAGGATATGTACCCAGGCACGGGGGCGGGTGGGCGCCTGCGCCTTCATGATCCTTTCCATGTTGGCGGCGGGCGGACGGTCGTGGGCGTAGGGTAGTCATGCCGCGGGCTTTTGCTTGACGCCACTGGGGCGGTTTTTTGTTTTTAGATTCGCCTTCGAGGCATTTCCTCGATCCGTGATTACATGCACCGATGAACAAGTGCTCATTCTCAATCTTACATCCAAAGTTTGTTTTTAAAATCGTCTTTTGATCCGGGTGGTGTTCGAGCCACGGTAACGATTGATCGAGCGGACCCTTTTTCGTTGGGGTTTTCTTGTTCTTCGGCGAATAGTAGCTTTAGGGTTTTCTCCGCCGAGGGTGCGGAAAGCAGACAAAGATATCGCATCGATGCGGCCGACCCGACTTCATGATTACCCTTTCGTAGGCCTGCTTCATAGGCGCGCGCCCGCCCCCCTCGTGGTCAACGCGGGACCGAGGCTCCCGAGGGTCGCTCGGGACGGGCGCCACAAAGGCTCGGCCGGGACAGGGCGGAACCGTCGCCGGCGCTGGCGGAGGCGGCCGCGCCCACTGGCGGAGTTAATGCGCTCGAGAGGGTGCGGCGTGCTTATCTGTCCGTGTAGGCACGGGGCACGTCGCCCACGTCCCCGAGCAGCGGCGCAACGGGCGGTTTGTTCTCTTTTTAAGGCGTTGAGAGGAAGGAAGAGGCTTTTCCTTAGCCGCCTTGTGCATCTTTGTTTCGACCGAAAAAAGCCCCCGAGTCCTCTCTACGCCTCGCTTGCTCCCTTCCGCCGCCGCCGCCACCGTCACCATACGTGTCCTCGTCTTCCCACGTCCCATCTCTCACCTCAATGGCGAGTAGAGGCGTACTCCCGTGGCCGCGCAGCAACGGCGACGGCCCCGGAGATGGAGCGCCTCGTGGCGGAGGGCGTTCTGCCGCCCTTGACGGAGGGGGGAGTGGATTCTCCCAGGGAGGACCCAATCTCCTCGGCCGCCCGATGGGATACATCGTCTCCTTCGCGGCTTTTTTCATGAGCGGGGGCTCGGTGTCCCCGTTCATGACTTCGTCTTGTGGGATTACGTACCATTACGGCGTCGAGCTCCACCATCCCCGAATCCCAACGGGATTACGCATATGGCGGTGTTCGTTGCCTTATGCAAGGATACACGGGGATCCCGCCTCATTTCGGGCTGTGGAAGTTTTTTCTTCTACGCAGTTGGTGAAGCGGTGGGCGAAGGATGACGCGCCGAGTACGACCTCCCCACGGGATGCGCCGGCATCGCTCCCGTGGGGGCGCACTAAGTTCTACGTGGATGTGAAGACGTCCACGTCGAGCCCGAGGGTGGCACTCGGGTGGTTCTACCTCAAGAACTTCGGAGACGGCGCCGCTCCCCCGATTTCTCCGGCGTGTCGTTCTCCGGCGCCCGATAAAATGGCGCGTCGGGGTGAACTCGAAGGAGGTCGAGAAGCTTGAGCATCACACAGAGGCCATCGGGATCTTGCGACACCGGGGGCTTGACCGTGGCCGGCATTGTGGATGCCTGCTCCGGCGCGGGGTGGCGCCCGGCCCGATGTCGCGCCGCCTCCCCCCGGGGGGGATGGTGGCCGGCTCCGACCCCCGCAGCACGGTGCTTAGGGAGGGCCGTTTTCGACCGCCGCTGCCACCCGTCGACTCCAAAAACCTGTTGGCGGCACCGAAGAACTCCGCCGGCGCACCGGTACCCACAGAGTCGCCCGTGCGGACCAGCCCCGATGAGGCCGGACGCCGACGCCGTGACATTCGTGAGTATCTAATTGTTTAGGTTTTTCCTTTCCTTTCTTCTAGAGCCGTTCCTGACGTATTTCCACCGCACCAGCCCCCCCCGAGTCCGCCCTTTGAAGGAAGATCCGGTGCCTCTCCCCATACGGCCCGGCCCACGGGCGAACGTGGGCCGCCTCGGGCTCGTCACACCAAGAAGGAGAGGAGGAAGGCGAGGCGGGCGGAGAATCGCCTCGGGAGGAGCGTGACCTGACCCCCTCTCGGATACGCAGGAGGAGGAGCTCGGCGTCCCGCTCCGATGGGTCCGGGTCGGGGCTTCATCGACCCTTCCCTGGGAGGCGGAGCAGCGTGGCGGGGCTGCTCGAGGAATCCCATCTTCGTCGAGGAAGGTGGGTCGGACGAGGGGGGAGCGACCGGGCGCGACCCCGCAATCTGACGAGATGGCCCACACCATGGGGGCCGTGCTCGTGATTGGGTCCCCAGGGTGCGACCCTAGAGCCATCGAGCCGGGCAAAGGGTCACAGTGGGCATGAGTCGGCTCGTTCGACCTGGCCCGGGCGTCGATCCCCTCTCCACGGGGGATGTTGGGCCGGCTCGGTCCGACCCTTTCCCTGTGGCCCGGTCCGCCGAGGGCACCGAGGTGCGGCCGCGGTCGCGCCCCGGCGAGCGGGCTCGGGCCGTGCCCGGTAAGATGTTTCGGGAGCAAGGGAAACGCCCTTGCCGGATACTACGCAGTCGTCGTCGGTGGAGCCGGCCTCCAAGATATCGTGTTCTGCACCCGAAGGTATGTCTGCGTAGTTGCTCGCTCGACACATATCGGCCTTGCTTTTCGGCCTCGACCCCTTACGTTACGCTGCGGTCAAATCCGGACCCACGGTCGCCTCACGCTTAGCGCCCTTGAAAGCGAGGAAGCAACAAGAGGCGGCCGGCATCGCAGTGGGACCCCATCTTCGGGTGGGGGTCTCGCTCCCCTGCACGACACGGCCCCTTCCCAAGGGGGATCGGCCGGGACAACCTGCAACGGGCGTCGGGGGCGGAGAGGAGTCTGCCCGGCGCAGGCTCACGGGATGAGGGGTCTCGAGGGCTCGAGCTCCCGGGCGTCGTGGGCGGGCGGGTCGGGGGGAGGCAGCTGCTCCCGGCTTTGAGGAGAATAGGGCGTGCGGCCCCGATGCTCCCGCGCCTCCCGTTTCTCCGCGCCCCCACGGGCGTGCGCCTCCACCTCCCGGCGCGGCGGCGCGTCGGGGCGATGGCGAGGGGGGCGTCGGGGCCCCTCGCCATTTGCAGGGGAGGATCCGGCTCGCGTTTCCGACCACCCGCGATCCCTCCTTGGAGCCTCGGTGGTTGGCGACCGCGCCGAGTGGGAGGTGCTTTCCTCCTTCGAGGCGGCGATGGCGGCTATAATCGAGCGTCCTTGCCACCGCCTGTATCGCGAGATGGGGCCGGCGGCGTCGCTCTACCGTATTCCCAGTTTGCGCTTTCTCTGTCTTTTCCAATTGTTAAGGCGGTGACTCATCCACATGTTGCCCTATGGACCGTCGGCGGCTGCATATGGGCGGGTGAAGTCTCGTCTCTTATACGAGCAACATCCCCGGTGGGGGAGGAGGCGATGGAGACGATTGAGGATCTCCGCGCCCGTTTGAGAGACGCCGCCACGACATCGGTGACGTGGAGACGGTACATGGACCTCCTCGCACCGCAAGAAGCGGATGACGCGGAGGCGGCGCGTCCGGGAGGAGTTTGAGCGCCGCAACGCCTATGTCCGGGAGTTGCTCGGGGGGCCAGGCGGAGCAGGCTGCGCGGACGGCCGGGGGCGGAGACGGGACTCTGGAGCGAGCGTCTCGAGACGAGCGCCTCCGCCGTGAGCGCGACGACGACGCCGCTGTCGGAGACCCGTATCCGCGGTAAGCGGAACAAGCCGACGAGGTCGCCGCTCTCAAGAGCGAGGCCGGAGCGAAAGCGGCGCGGGGAAGATGGACGCCGAGAACGCCCCGCCGGTGTCTCGAGGAGGTGGCTACGCCGCGCGTCCACTTCGCAGCGGCAGCAGCCAGAACACCGGGTGCGTGCTACTCGCCGCCGCTGCGTCCTCGGCGACATCGATGTCGACCACGCCCCGATGGCTCCCTCACCACGCGGTTATCCTTGCTGCCCCGCCCGGATCGGTCACTTGGAGTGCGATGCTCTTGAACCGGGATCCGGGGGCGTTTGCCATTACCCGCTCTCATTACGATAAGAGCTTCAACTTTGACGGCGTCGGCGAGGGATATTTTGGGGAGGTTTCGAGGCCGGCGTCGAGGCTCTTCGGCGTGCTAGTGGCGGATAGTGCTTGACGCTCTTGCCGACCGCTTTGCGAACCTAGTGCTCCCTCGGGGGAGTAAAAACATTTACTTACTTTTTGGTTTGTGGGCTTTTTGATGCCCAAAGACTTTATTATGTGTAGTAACTTGTGGTTGACTTGTCTTTGTTTTAGTTTTTGAATTATTCCCCTTTTTAGATGAAGAAAAAATATCTCTAGAAAGGACGGATTGCTTTCGTATTTGGACACCCGCCGGGTGAGACATGCCGCACCGGTGGAAAGTTACCTTATTTAGGCACCCAAAGTCTGCGACTCTCGACCTTCGAGATCTTTTTTTAACTTAGGGACATGGTAAGCCGGCTAATTCTCACGCAGAGCAACGCCCTTTTACTTAAAGGCCGTGTTAGGGTCGGACATGGCTAGCCGACCCTCACCTGATCAGATCATTAGCCACCGGGGCGTTAGACAAGGCAGCCGGGGCGTTTTTGGGTGCTAGGACCACCTTCTTTCCTATACACAACCTTTTTTTTTGAGCAAGAGGGCCGGAGCATGACTTGAAATCGGACGGTTTGCCTTTTTAGCTTTTAATAAGAGAAAGATAAGTACCGACCCCGGGGGTCGAGACATTGTTTTATGAAAGGGAGTTTCTCATATTAAACATGCTCAAGCGGTTGATAGCAAGAAAAGGTACAAGTACATAGCGAAGTACATAATGCGAATAAGAAAAAAAGACTTTTAAGGATAGAAACGACGCGTAATCGCTTTCGATATTCCGGGCGTTTTTGACAATTTGCCCCTTGTCATCCTTCGGTTTATGCGCTCGGGGTCGGAGAACCTCGGCAATGGTGAAGGGTCCCTCCCATGGTGGCGTCGGCTTGTGGCGCCCTTTGGTGTCCTGCCGCACCACGTAAGACAAGGTCTCCGGCGTTAAACGCTCGACCTCGCACCCGCCGGCGTGGTGCCGGCGTAAGGGCTGCAGTACTTAGCGAGTGAAGCGTAGCGGCGTCGCGAGCTTCATCGAGCTGGTCCATGGCATCTTCGGGTAGGTGCAGTTCCGCGGCTCCGTGTAAGCCACGACCCATGGGGCCCCATATTCAGTCGGTAGGCGGGGCGGCCTCTGCCCGTAGACCATGTAGAAAGGGGTATGCCCGGTTGCTCTGCTCGGGGTCGTTCTCGGACTCCACGGCACCGGCCCGGAGCTCGATGAGCCATCGTCGGCCATGCGATTGAGGCGATTGAAGATCCGAGACTTCAAGCTCGGATGATCATGCCGTTTGCTCGCTCAACCTGCCCGTTAGTGCGAGGATGCGCGACAGACGCTCAATCGACACGGATGTTGAACTCGTCACAAAACACCGGGAACTTCTTCCTAGTGAACTGCGTGCCGTTGTCCGTGATGATCGAGTTGGGTACACCAAAGTGATAAATGATGTCGGTGAAAAACAACACACTGCAGTCGGACTTGATGGTGGCGAGGGGTCGAGCCTCGATCCCACCGTGAACTTATCAATCGCGACCAGAGCGTGAGTGAAGCCTCGGGCGCTTTGAGGAGGGGCCCTACTAGATCCGGGCCCCGGACCACGAATGGCCATGTGAGGGGATCGTCTGTAGGACTGCTTGGCCAGGCAAATGTGTCCGCTTGGCGTATCTTGACATCCTTTGCGGGGCCAGGACGATTTTCGTTGCGTCCGCCACCGCCGTGGGCGGTAAAACCTTTGGCGGTAAGCTTTGGCCCGCGATCGTCAGCGCGGCGCGGCGTGATGTCCACAGATGCTGCGTGGATATCCTCCGGCCGAGCACGCCCGTGGCGGCGGGAATGCATCGATGAAGGGCGCCCGAGTGCCCCTTTTTATACAGACTCTCCATCGATGATGACGAATGACTTGGCTCGGCGAGCTAGCCGCGCCCGAGCTTCCGTCCTTCTGCGGGCAAGATTTCTCGAGCGAGGCGGTCGAGATACGGCATCCTCCGGTCCTCCTCGGGCTCGAGGTGCGAAGAGGTCGACCCCTCCTCTACTCTCGTGACTATGAAGGCGGTAGGTTCGGAAGAGGGGGTCGTCCCCAGGGGTCGGGCGCACCACCCCGGGGGTTGGAGGAGGCGGGGTCACTGCTTGGGGTCGATCGAGCCGCCTCGGGGTCGGAGATGGAGTCGGTTCCTTTTTTTCCAACTTTTACCGAGGGCTGGACAAGATCCCTAGCGAATATCCCACTTTGGGGATGTGGTCTCGATTTGAGGCCATTTTGGCGGGCGTCTGCTTCTTCGTTGTCCCATCGAAGGGCGTGGCTTAGCTCCGGGCCGTCGAAGGACTCTTCGAGTTTACGCACCTCACAGGCGTGGGCTGCCATCTTGGGAGTCGTGACAGTTCGACTCCTTCATGACTGATCAACGACAAGCTGCGAGTCGCCCCCGGACCTCGAGGCATTTTTACGCCGAGTTCTTTGGCTATCGCAAAGCCATTTACGAGGGCCTCGTATTCAGCGGCGTTATTGGAGGCTTTGAAGTGAAGTCGTAGAGCATACTTCATTCGACCCCAAGTGGAGATATAAATACTAGGCCGGCTCGGCACCACTCTTCATCAATGAGCCGTCAAAGAAGAGCTTCCGGCATTCATCTTTGGATGGGGCCGGAGGCGGCTGGACTTCGGTCCATTCCGCGATAAAGTCGGCGAGAACCTGCGACTTGATCGCCGTCTGCGAGCAGCGTAGGTGATTTCGTAACCCATCGGCTCGGCGCCCACTTGGCTATCCGGCCCGTGGCTTCGGGGTTACGAATGACCTCTCCCGGGGGGAAAGGTCGATACCACGGTGACGGGATGTGCCTCGAAGTAGTGCTTTAGCTTCTTCTTCGTGATGAGGAGGGCGTCACGCCAACTTTTTGGATTTGCGGATAGCGTGTCTTGGTGTCGGACAAGACTTCGCTAATGAAATAAACTGGTGCTGCACTTTTTAGAGTGCGTCCCTCTTCGACTCGCTCTACGACGAACAGCGGTGCTCACCACTTGGGTGGTTGCGGCGATGTAGAGGAGCAAAGGTTCCTCCTTCGCGGGAGGAGTAAGGATCGGGGGCGGGTCAACAGTTCCTTGAGCTTATCTAGCGCCTCTTGAGCCTCGTCGGTCCACATGAACTGGTCGGCTTTCTTGAGGAGCCGTGCGAGGGGGCGGACCCCGTTCACCTAGGCGTGATATGAACCGGCGAGTGCGGCGAGGCACCCGTGATATCTTTGCAACCCCTTGAGGTCCCGAATAGGCTTCATTTCGGTGATAGCCTTGATTTTGTCGGGGTTGGCTTCGATGCCTCGTTGTGAAACGATAAACCCCAACAACATCCCTCTAGGCACCCCGCGCATTTTTCGGGGTTGAGTTTGATGTGCCTTTTGTTGAGCCGGCGAAGGCTAGCTCCAGAGATCGGCCACGAGGCTGCCGGGTTCTGTTTGGACTTGACAACGATGTCGTCCACGTAAACCTCGACAATCTCTCCAATGAGCTTGCCGAAGACTCTCACCATGCAACGCTGGAAGGTTGCGCCCGCATTCTTAACCCCGAATGGCATGGTCACGTAACGATGCGAACCGAGCGGGGTGATGAGCGAAGTGGCGTGTTGATCGGATTCACGCATCTTGATCCGGTGATAACCGAGAATAGGCATCAAGGAAGCATAGGGTCTCGCACCCGGAGGTGGAGTCGACAACTTTGATCTATGCGCGGCAAAGGAAACGGATCCTTAGGACACGCTTTGTTTAGACCGGTATAGTCAACACACATTCTCCATTTCCGCCTTTCTTTTGAACAATAACGAGGATTAGCTAACCACTGCGGATGATACACTTCCTTAATGAACCCGGCCGCTATCAACTTTTTAACCTCCTCATCAATTACTCTACGCTTTACCTCATCGAGCGGCGTGGGCGTTGTTTCACCGGCTTGGAGTCGGGCTTGATCCATAAGGCGTGCTCGGCGACATCCCTCGGAATGCCGGGCATGTCCGAGGGCTTCGGCCGAAGATGCTTCGGTTCGCGTGGAGGAAGTCGGCGAGCGCGTCTTCCTATTTGGGGTCGAGCCGGTGCCGATCCGCACCGTCATGCCGTCGGAGCTGGGGGGGTCGAGGGGCACAAGCTTGGTGTCCCCGCCGGGCGTGAAGGACGCGGTGGCCTTCGGGACGTTCGGCATGTCCTGGTCGTCGCCGGCGAGGGTGTTGATGATGTACGGCTCGTGGGAGTTCAGCACCGACTTCGACCACGTCGCCTTTGCGCCGATGTCGCCGCAGTGCGCATGCTTTGCACCGACGAGTGCACAGTGATGATCCCACGGGGGGCCCGGCATCTTGAGCTTGAGGTAGGTGTAGTTTGGAATGGCCATGAACTTGGCGTAGCACGGCCGACCCAATACTTTGCATGGTAAGAGCCGGGGAAGTTTACCACCTGAAATGTCAACACCTCGGTGCGAAAGTTAGTGTGAGTGCCGAGCGTGATGGGCGGTCGATCTGCCCGGCCGGCACGGGCGCCTGTCGTCACAACTCCATGGAACGGCGCCCCCCGAGGCGGATCTTGGCGCGGTTGACCCCCATGGCGTCGATGGTGGTCTGTAGATAATGTTGAGGCCGCTCCCCCATCCATCGGCACCTTGGTGAGGCGCTTGGTACCGATGATGGGGTCGACGACAGTGGGTACCGCCCTGGATTCGCACGCGTACTCGGGATGGTCGGACTGGTCGAAGGTGATGGGGTGCTTTGCCCATTTGGATGGTGCGGGCACGATTGCCTCGACTTGGCGGACCATGCGCCTCGAGCTTCTTTGGCTGCCGCCTCGTGGCGTAGTAGTCCGGTCCTCAGAAAATCATGAGACAATCGGTGGCGTGGGGAAATCGACTCGTCCTCCCCACATTCATCGTTTTGGGAGGGCGAGCCAGCTTTCCTCTTTGCCTCCGGCTTGCCCTTCTCTCCCCCAAAGAACTTGGGGATGAGGCGACACTCACGGAGAGTGTGTTTCACCACACCCTCATGATGAGGGCACGGCCCCAGTCCAGCTTCTTTTTCGAAGTAGTCGGTTGGCGGCTTCGCCGGTGCCTTCTTCTTCCCCTTGGTGTCGACTGCAGCAACGAGCTCGCCGTCGTTCTATCGTCGTCCTTTACGGCCCTTCTTTTTTCTTCTTGCCCCTTGCGGTCGGGTGGGGTCGTCGTCGCCCTCCTCCTCCTCCGCTTCGCCTTGCCGCGGGAGTTGAAGATTGCGCCCACCGCGTCCTCCCCCCGACGAAGGCTGGTTGCTACGTCGAGGAGTTCCTTGGTGGTACGAGGTGGGCGGCGCCCCAGCTCGTGCACCAAAGTCTTACAGGACGTGCCGGAGATGAAGGCCCCAATCACGTCGGCGTCGGTGATGTGAGAGAGGCTCGTGCACTGCTTAGAGAAGCGCTTGATGTAGTCGCGCGGGGACTCGTCCAGCTTCTGCCGGCAAATGCGCGAGATCCTGGGGTTCCTGGCGCGAGAATACGTGCCACGAAATTGCCGACGGCAGATGTCGACGAGGTCCGCCCAACTGCTTATACACCCCTCGGGAGGTGTTCTAGCCAAGTCCTTGCGCAGAGTCACCCAGATACGAGGGAGGTTCCTTATGATGAAGTACTCGTGGTCGGCTCCCCCCGCCTCGCACGCAAGGCGGTAGTCTTCCCACCACGTGCGGGGGTTCGTCTCCCCGCAGTACTTGGTGATGGTGGTCGGCGCACGGAAGCGCCGTGGGAAGGGCGAGCGAAGAATATGCCGCCCGAACGCCCGGTGGTCCCGGGGAGGCGGGCTTCGTCCCCCGTCCTCCTCGGGGTCGGCGCCCCCCTCGGCGCGGGGGGCGTATTCGTGCCGGGCGTTGAGGATGACCCGAGCATCTC
Source organism: Chrysopogon serrulatus (assembly GCA_015844335.1). NCBI lineage: Eukaryota > Viridiplantae > Streptophyta > Magnoliopsida > Poales > Poaceae > Chrysopogon > Chrysopogon serrulatus. The sequence continues at coordinate 74,251 of JADLZL010005244.1, read as the reverse complement.
GAGCGGGCCCGGCAGCGTTCCTGCACGGTGGCGAGCTCTCCGAAAAAGGCACCCGAGCTGGTTGGTGCCGCAGATGGCTCTCGGTCTCGGTGACCGTCCATCGTGTGGTGACTCGGAGAGGCTCCTCGTCGCCGAGATCGTGAGCTTTCCGCTGCCGGCTGCGGCGCGATCCGGCAGCTGCCGAATCTCCCATCGAGTTCTCCACTTTCGGCGGGTGTCGTTGGTGGTGGTAAATTTGTTGGAAGCCGAGCCGCCGCCGCCCCGCGACGTTCGGCTCGCGCAGTGAAGAGTGGAGGACCGTTATCATCCTCGAGAATCCGCCCGGTGGGCGTCACGGGCCATGCCTCGTGCCCGCCCGGCTCGGCGGTGAGGTGGGGGCGTCTACTCGGTGTTGCTCGTGGTCACGGTAGGCCTTGCGTCGCTCGTCGCTAAGGTCGGCGTCGCGCATCGGCCGCCGCTGTCTGTCGGAGCCGTCGGAGCGCGAGGTCGGTGGAGTATGCGATCGCCGAGGTGACGGCGTTCGCCGAGAGCTGGGTTGAGCATGCCTTCCTCCCGGGGCAACGTCGTCGACCCGGCCTTCGGGGAGTTTCCGCCATGAAACACGCCCAAAACGGGTCGAAGCCGGAGCTATCGTTGTCGCCTCGAGTCGGTGTAGCCGCCGAGTCCGGCATGAACATAGGCCCGGCGTAGGGGCCCGTTTGCCGCCAAATCGCCGCCGCTTTGAAGTCGGGGTACTCGCCGGAGTCCGACATAAAGACGGGCTCAACGAGTGGCCCACCGCCGCCACGAGCTCAACGTCCTCGGGGGTTGGCGTGATCCCTCCGGAGGATGAGGTGCGCCATGGTGGTTATGGCGTTGTGGTACCCAAAAGGGGCCGACTCGGACGCCGCTGAATAAGGACTGCCCGAGGGATCGGATCTCCCCCCCGTACTCCATGATGGCCTCGTGCACATGCGAGAAGCGGAGAAATCTCCTCGAAGCTGGGGTAGGGCCCTAGATAGTGCAAGAGCTATCGATCCAGCTCCGTGAGCTCCCCGCACGTCTGCAGCGATGGTGTCGCCACGACATTGGGGGCCCCCGACGTGCATCCGGTGCCATGGTCGGGGATGGCGCTCGATCGCTTCGGGCCCGTGGTCGGCCGACGGCGTCGTTGGCCGGAGACTCATGCTGCCCATGGCAACTGCGAGATCGCCGATCGCGTCGGGGTTGGCTGCGGCTCGTGCCGTTAGCCCGTGGTCCTTGCGTCGGTGCGGGGTTGACATCGTTGGCGTCGGGGGGAGAGCGACTTTGCGGCTCGGGAGCCAACCAAGTCACGCCGTCCTCCCCTAACGATAAAATCCAGCTCCCCGAAATGGATTCGGGCGTCGGGAACGAGGTTGAGACGGTGCATGGCCATCTCGAGGTTGGTGGAATCGTAGAAGTGCGCTTGCCCCCTACACTGGCGCGCCAACCGCCGGTGTCGAGAATGGACACCAACGAGTAATCGAAAGAGAGCACACTTATCCTCGAGATGGTTTCCCAAGTGGACACGATGATGTATACTTGGTTCGGGCGATTTTACCCTACGTCCCGGTGAGAGCGGAGTCGTGTTACTCGGGGAGCTTGTATGGGGCGATACAAGAGGGGTCGAGAGAGGGACAGGCTCACAGGAGAGGGCATGCGCGTGTAGTGATCAAGAAGTCGTGGCCTACAAGGGTTGGGACGTTCCCAGAAGCGCCGTGGTGCACCGTAGCGACGTCATCGTCCCTCCTCTTGGCCTTGTAGCCCTTTCGTAAGCAGGGGGCTATGCCCGAACGGGGTTGTGCGGTTTAGTTGACTTGTAGGTACTCTCGGGTCAAATGCCGGCCTATAGGGAGCCGGCCGTGGGAGTCGCCAGCGTGCGGGGGCTGATTCCCGACGCTCTGGTTTGCCTTGCGGGATGTTTCTTGGCTCGGGCGCCGTCCGGTACCTTTTGGCCACGGTGTCGGTACGAAGCGGCGTTCCTTTATTCGCACGGGCCGGGATGCACTCACATGGGCGGTGCGGGCCCCGGCGCCCTTAACGGAGACGCACACACGGGGCTTCCATACGTACCAGGTCAGTACGGGGTCGCACCGCACCGCCGTAGGAGGCGTGGGAGCAACGAAATGCCCCCGGTTACTTGGTAGCCCCGTCCCCTTCTACCAAAGAGTATGCGACGTATCCCCCGGATCGCTACGAACTGCATAGCCGCTGTCTGCCTGGCCTTGGCAGAAATGCACGGCGCCGCCCTGACTCTATTCGCCGGGATTGTCGGACGCCGATTCCCCGCGATGGGTAGGGGTCGGGCGAATCGAGTTTGCCCCGGGCCGATCCGGGCGGTGGCTTTTATCCCGTGGGCCTTAGTTGGTTGCCGCGGGGGGGCCTGAAATGCTTTAAGTTTCGTGCCGTGGGTCCGGGCCACGAGGACCCCGATCCGGGGGTGTTTTTGTTTTTGAAAGTCGCTTTATCCCGGTCCTTAGAGGGCCGTGGTTTTGACCCTCGACACATAGAGGTCCTAACTTTATGAAAAGGTACTATTGTCTTATGTTTTCTACAAGTGTTATATTTCTTACATTTGTGTCTTTTATTATAGTCCATTGTTATATCCATCTGTATTTCATGTAATAGAAGAAGTTTGAAAAATGGAAGATAAACAATGTATGACTTTTTTACATTTTATTGTTGACTAGAGATACATATTATATATATTTTGAAACTTCAACTATAGTATTTATAACATGTCTTTTTTTCCTCTGTATGGTTATGATAATGAATGCAATGGTGTTAATTATTTATGATGGAATGAGATTTTACATATATTTTACTCGTGTGGTTGTATGTCAAGAATGTTATGCATGCCCGTAGCAACGCACGGGCACTCTACTAGTCAATAAGAAAAGTATCAAACATTCAATCATCAGCTGATTGCTGGATCAGTTTCACTACTACAACCTATAGAAGAACATAATTCAGATTTCATAATCGCTTGTACCTTTCCTTATTTCCCCCTTGTATTACAACGGGGGTAGCATCGCTATTTGCCCCTGCTACTGTATTTACAAGAATGGTTGGCGCGCTTTGCCGCGCCCACTCCTTTGCGTGGTGATAGATTGCTGCCGCTGTACCCGTGCATGCATGCACGTTAGACGTGATACACAGACTACCGCCTTGTTCAGTTCATGAAAAAGTTGCATTCCCTGCACTGTAGCGTTTCGTTTGTATTTGACAAATATTATCCAATCGTGGCCCAACTAGGCTCAAAAGATTCGTCTCCTGATTTACAACTAAACTGTGTAATTAGTTATTTTTTTTACTTACATTTAGTGCTCTATATATACGGCTAAAAATTGATGTGATGGAGAGAGAGTGAAAAAAAAAGTTGCAAGTTTCATGGGAAGTGAACAAGGCCTACATCATAGTATTTTTGGACGGCTAATAGATGACGAAGACAAATCGCCGCTAAAACGTAGAGATGTGTGATTTTGGGCCAGCACAGAGATAACGCAGACGCATCAGCAGAGAGCTGCACGCCACGCCGCCGCACTTTGATTTCACAGAAAGACAACGCTGACAAGATGCCATTTGGCCATTCGCGGAGAGCAGCAAAGGCGCTAGTTCAGTGCCAACGCTGGTTAGCATCACTAGTCCATCAGCCCATGCTCGCACGGGCTGGAATCTCAAGAAATATAAGCAATTTTATTGTTTAAAATATTTGTCTGATAAAAGTTATATAAAATTTTACTTTTTCTTTATTCATTTCTAACACAGTCAGCATAAATAGATAATTTATAACCTCTCTAAATGTGATAAAATTATCGATTATCATTCATATTAATGATTTTTTTTCTTTCCATGACACTTTTGGCATATCTCCAATATGGATTATATCTCCAATATGGATTTAGTAGAAACCTTAGCTTAAACTATCATGTTCTTTAATCTATTTGATTTTAAATTAAATCTTATTAATCCCAATTTATTTTTATCCTAAACTTGAGTTGAAATTCCTTTGCTTATTAAATCTAATTTTTTTTACCTTTTTTAAATAATATTTTTTAGGTTCTATATTGCATGCTTAGGTATTATGATGACTAAATTAGAACTATTTTTAACTTTGCCCAGATTGTTTAAGATTGGCGGTAGAGCTTAATGTGATATATAGGATTGGATAGCGGTGCTAATCTCAAGAACATATAATATTTAAGCCCCATAATGATTATTTACTCTAAAGGATTCTCGAAGGCTATAAATATAAATCCACCTTTAGACTACACAAATCTCTTTCACTTCTCATGATTCTTTTTAAAATTTTCTTATCAACAAATAATATTTACAGTAATGATTCTACTGTTAATATAGATACATCAAATGTTTTAGTTATTTCAGTTAAAATGTATAAATAAATACATCTAAGTAACAACTTAGATAAATATTATGCCATGAGTATTAATTTAATTTTAAATAATGAGTAAGTATCATTGGTCTATGAGTTGTTAAGAAAATATTTTTCATGGTCACTATAGCATTTACTCAAGCGTGCAAGCGACATTGATTTGCATTATGGCACAAAATGTATGCTTACTTTATCAAATTTTAATGTATTAATATTAATTAAGTACTTGAGTGGAAACATATATGCTTTATGGTTATTTAATTTTCCTTATTAAGAGAAGATGATGACAATTTAGATATAAGTTTGAGGGGATATCTTTGTTTTTTATACAATCTAAACATTTGTTTTAATATAGAGTGCTTAAAATGGAATTACCATATTGCTATGGCCTAACATTTTAGTCCAACGTATAAATTATTCAAAACAATTATATTGATGGCATGTCAATATAGTTTAAAGTGAATTGTGAGTGTCATTGCTATGTTTTAGTTAAGACAACATTTTTTGATGCTTGATTTATATATCTTTATTTGGTCATATGGTGCATTGCACCATATGCTTGCTTCTAGTGTTGCAATGATAATAATGTGTAATTTTATAATATATGTACCATAATTTATGGATATTCAGTTATTTTCTATAATAATTTTTAGTAGTATTTACACATAGACGTTAATGGTATTTTATTTTTTATAATAGCTGAGGTGGTTAACTGAGATATGAATTAAAAGATGTTACTTTATGTTATCCTCCATAACAGCGTATATGCGTAATTTGAATGCGGACTTAGGAGTTAATTTGCATTAACTTTCATAAAAATATATTAGGAGGTTATGTTAATTTTTTTTCATAATGGTGGAAGTGAGAAATTTAGATATAAATTTAGTTAATTATTTTGAACTATCTTTTACAATGTCTGAGATACAAATTCATGTGATTATTGTGAGATATATTTCATAATGGCAAGATTGGGTAGCTTAGATATAAATTGGGAGTTAATTATTTTTCATAATGATAGAGTGGAAAATTTCAATGTAAAATTAGGGGGGTTACTTCATGTATTTTTCGTAATGGCAGAGACATGTAATTTTCTATAAAACAGAATAGATCCAATGAGTAATATGTATGATGGTGATGATATATTCTTTTATATGGGACGAATTAAATTCCTTACTTAATTTGTCATGAACAAATAAAGTTTCCACGTCAATTTGGATATAGGCTAATTTTGTATGTTGTGACCACATATGGAAACCCTCAATTAGTAAAACTTTACGCCCTCTAGGTCTAGTAAAGGTTAAGTGTATTTTTAATTAGGAAAAATGATAAGTATACACTTGTGCATTTGTTCTCGGATCATGCTCACAAACTATGTGATTAGGTTTATTATATTTTTTGAATAATGAAAAATGTATCATAACCATAAGAAAATATATAAACTATTAAAATTCTACAAACCATAAACAATTCAAGGCACATATAGATCTAAATGGATAGCTAAAAATATTAACTCACATTTTGATGAGTTTGCTCAAGCATAATCATCTAATAGCAGTATAACCTTAGTTAAACACACTTGAGATGACCAGTTTTCTTCTTGTTGTTGTTACAGAAGAAGCACGCTCACACTTTATGGACACAACACCAAAGTGATCAACCAAAGTTTTGTAACTTGGACTAAATTATAAGACCAAAATATTGAGTTGGTGATATGCATATAGTAGTATGGAACTTGTTTTGGTATTTTTTTACTTGTTATACGGTAACTATGGAACATATTGTTTTCTTTCTAAAAAAAATCATCTAGCCGATGTCATAACACATCACTTCATAATATCTAACACAATAATAACCATATCATTTGTGGAATTTCATAATGATTATATCTCCATCAATCAAAGAGTTTTGAAGTAAATTTAATCCTCCATATCCTCACATAGGGGTAAATAACATAATAACAGTGATATGTTTGTGGAATTTCATGAAGTGGTTTAATTAATTCATGTTGTTTGAATTTGAAGCCACAAATAAAATATGATAATTATATCTCCTCACATCCAAGCGGCCTTTCTAAATTTAACACCCAATTAATTCATAAGTATGGCTTTTTCTTTTTTCGTCAAAAAGTAGGAAACTGTTTACGTAGAGATACATGGATGCTTACCTTGATGACTGGGAGCTCGTATGCTCATTGCAAATCAAACATTATATATCTTAGGCTCAAGCTCAAATCTTCCTACCTACATCTGGTCTGTGTAGATATTGCCTAGAAAACAAAAAAAAAAAAAAAAGCATAAGGCAGTAGCAGAACATGTTATTTATATAAAACAAATGTTGTACAGATAGAGAGGGCACCGCAAAAATTAACGTTGTCTCGATGGATTTTTTTTTTTCAATGAAACCAATTAAGCTCGCAATTTGTGCCATTGCCCGTTAGTGCATCTTGCCAATCTTGAAGGTCAACGTTAGGTGGTTGCATAGTGATGCAACCTTCAGATCAAGTAAAAAGCAACGATTTTGACCAAGAAATAAAGGAAAGCTGTCTTGAAGGTTGAAGATAATCTACTGCTAAAGGGAATTCATGGAAATTGATTCCTCGAGGCTTACTTTCAGGATGCCACTATGCATTGATGCACCCACATGTATCCATGATCTTTCTCTGGCACCATGCAATTGCAGACTTTGTCAACGCCTACGAGAATTCATCTGGCAGTTAAAAGGTCCAGGTGTGTGGCCTCCTCCATGCGCAGCACATGAGGCACAGGCACATGCGGCATGCAGGTTAATGCTTGGTGCCCCTCCCATCCTGCGGTCTCTCGAGGGCTAATGCGTTTGCATCATATACACATAGAAGTTGGTAGGAATTGGAGCACTGGGGAGGGGAATCTGATAAGAAGCCAAAAACACTATATGCTCAGTTAGATTAGATGAGTTTTGAGAAAATACACGTAAAATACAATTATTTTTAATTATATTTCCAGTAACCACGGGATTATTCAACGTAAACGTGAGTGTCTCGTTCAGGAAATCATCGACCACTATACATCATATCATTATCGGCGGATTACGGAACAGCAGCTCACCTACGCAATATGAGCGGTGCCGACGACATAGACGCGGCAGGTCCCGCCAACACGACGCCGCAGCTTCAGCCGATGTCTCGTATTCGCGGCACACCACCCCTCCTTGGCGAGCTCCTTGGGCCCTCCTCCATCTATCTTCACGTCACTGCCCGCCGGCGCATTGTTCCTCGCTAACATGCATGCGTATGTGCAAGAACAGAGAAGATAAAAATCAGATTAGCTTTATTTCTCACCATCATAGAGGATGACACGTGAAGGTGAAGCCACAGTTGTTCCTAGTCCCGATCGTCCTTGGTTGAGGCTCCTGGTACCTGGTCCCGATGCAAAACAGAGCTGCAAGGCAGCCGCTACTGTTGATTTGGATGTATGGAACAGCGCCGATCGACGGGTGCCCTGATCCTCTTTGGTGGTGAACATCCAGGCGCCGCCGCCAGGGCCGGATTAGGGAGCCCGATATATTGTATGTATTGATAATTGACGCGGTTTAGTAGGCTTCATCAAATATTTTATTAAGTTATAATGGCAAAGGTGGGTAATTTATGTGCAAGATAAGGGGGTTATTTTATATACTTTTATAATGGCAGTGGTGGGTAAATTTTTAATAAACTACAATACATCTAATGGCTAATACCAGTGATGATGATTAGAGTCCACCAAATCAAAGGCTAGATATTTCTGATTATTGTGAAAATTTCTAGAATTTATCTTTTTTCTTAGCGCGTCTGGTGAGAGTTAACATGGTACCTCCGTTGGGGCCTCTAATTAGTAATAGTAAGATACTTGTTTTTTTTTTAACTCGCGTCATACTTGTTTATATAACACAATATTATAGATAAGGATCCTCAAAGCGGCATATGCTACAGTAAACTAAGGAATCTAATGTTAATAGGAGTAGATTAATTAAGAACTAAAACCAGGAATCTGAACCGACATAGTTATGACATGATGTTCAGAAATGTTTGAAAAAATGATGTTCAGAAAAGACAATAACGGTGACTTCGGGTTCTAGTGTGGCACGGTAGCACAGAACTAAAGAGTGATAGTCCAAACGAAATTAGAGAAGATGAGAATTTTATGTAGTTTCAGGTTTCTTGCTGATCCTGGTAACGACATATTTGGAAGACCTCATCACGAACCCATCAATTTGGAGGATAAAAAAGGCATAGAATCCTTTAATAGCATCTTTGATTTGAATCAATCTAAACGTATTGGTTTGTAGTGCAATATTTAGAGAAGCACTTCAACAAAGCAACATGCAGAGAAGCAATCAATTTTAACAGAAGCACCAATGTTTCACGTTCAGGGCTGAGGAGGCCGACCAGCAGCAGTACGGGAGTGGGCCATGTTGAGGACCGTACATACGCACTACGCAGGTTAGCCCGTAGCAGATTGGGAGAGAGAAGGGGCATAACTTCTTGATCGGCGTCATGACCTGCAGAGCAGCGGGACTGCCTCTGATCTGAGCCGCGACGGGTGGATGGTGGCGGATGCGGTGGATTAGTTTTGAGGCATGATGGCTGGCCACAAAAAAAACTAGGTAGTTCCCCCGCGCAATGCGCGGGTGCGAGCCAAGGATAGCAATCCGCTGCATTACATGTTTGTGTAGCAAATAAAAAGATCATAAGACCTTCAAATCACATGGTTTTTGTAATGAAAATTAGACAACCTCTGCTGAAATCAAATGTGCCACACCTACACAGAAATGTAACAGGAGCCATCAATCTTTTTATTTGCAGCGTCAAAATGCAGTTAACCTGTGGTGGTCCCCAAAAAAGCGTGCATAGTGTCTGCATACATTGAAAAAAGAAGTGGGAAAATCTCTACAAATAAAAAGAACAAGGAGGGGAGATTTCCTTCGTGCGGTCAAAAAACGTAGTAAGAATCGTTCTGCCTCTTCATGCGATAGGTCTGCCTCCTCTCCTGCCTATCAACGTAACAATTATAGGAAAGAACCAATCTCCTGCCAGTCACCGTATCAATTATAGGAAAGAACCAATCTCCTGCCGCCGCAAATCACGTCCTAGGTTGCTGCGGCCAAAGAACCAATCTTCCTATTTCGTGTATACCCATTTGCCTCCCGTGTCCTTCCTATTCCATGCATACCTCTCCCTTTGCCTCCCGTGCTAAATCACGCAACCAGCGCCACTACTACATTCTCCTCCCGTGCATAGGCCACGCCGCCGCCAAATAAGCAAACGGTGCCGATCTAAATCTCCAGGAGCGCCGATTTCCACCTCCACAGCAATCTCCATCGGCACCGATCTCCAGCACCACGCCACCAGCACCATATAGCCGGCTGCCTCCACAAGCAGGACGGCCAGGCAGTACGTCGACCACGGCCGGCCGCCTCCACCAGCAGGATGGCCAGGAAGTACGCCGAGGGATGAATTCGACAGCCAGCTGATGAGCGAGCACGACGTAGAGTGATTCCTTCCTTGCCTCCCTTGCTTGTGTCCCGTGTCCCGTCCTGTGCCTTCCTTTGCCTCCCGAGCAGCGCACGGCCACTCAACGTCCAGCCTTCAGCACCAGCAGCAATAGCCGGCCGCCTCCACCATCACAACATCGAGGGAACGGTTGGTGCCTCCACCAGCAGGGCGTCGTGACGGCGCGCGTCGAGGGAACGGCCAGCGCCTCCACCAGCAGGATGTCGTCACTAATACATCCCGCCGTCGTCATCATCATCTAGGTCGGACCTCTCCTCCTCCTCCGTCCTCACATGTCCTGCGACTCAATGCCGCTCAGCCATCTCTGCTCGCCTGCCCTTCTTGTGCTTGTACCGTCGTGCACTGGGCGGCACCGCTGCTCCCGAACCCAAAAGCTCAACGGTGCCAGTGCCACTCCTGTGCTACATCAATCGCGTGCTGGCTGTGCCGTCGCCGGAGAAGGACGCCATAGGATCTGTGACCTACCTGTATGTAAATTTTACATACAGGGGCAACCATGCAAGCAGCCGTACCATACAAGCAGCACAGTACCATACAACAATGCATTCTTTTGTGTTATGATGATCACTGTGGTTTCATCATTGGTGTTCTGTGAAGCAAGGTTACCGATTTCTTTTTTTTTCTCCTAAACTGAGGAAGCAACGATTTTTTATCATGTTTCAGGACCTATATTTATGCACTTACAAATTCGTAAAGCCTTATTAAATATATGAGCAGCTTATCATAAAATTAAATCCATCATGTCTTTATATTTTCTTTTTTTATTCTACTGATTCTAATTTCCATCGTGTGAGAGGTTTGTAAAGACTGATATCTATTTATTCATTGGAATACTAATCAATTGTATCTTTGATCTGGTGGTCTGATACATTGTCTATGCAGCCATCCTGAAGTATTCTGGAACGAGCTTGATCAAGTGTGGACATTCTATCATTTAAACAAAAGTCTATACTATTGCTTGGCAGCTTAGCTTCGTCATCACATTTTTTTTAAAGAAAGCTTCGCCATCACATTCATATAGGGGTGCTATAAAGAAGTCCCTTAACTCATTCTACTTGTAGTTGTTTGCTGAATATAGTTTATAGGAGTCTGGTTAGGGCTGCTCATTGTTAATTACTGATTGTTTTTAGAAGTGCGAAGTGCCTAGGCATGAACTTTTCTGATGCTTTGATAGCTAGATCATGTAGAACTGTTACTGTTCAAGACCATAATTGATCTTGTCGTATGTTTCTGACCCCTTTCTGCTGCCTGCAATTTGTAGTGTCAGAAAGTGTTCAGGTCATATTTCCATTTTGTGAAAAAATGAATTTCATGGCTGCTTGATGTAATGTTGTGTTGGATGCTTGAAAAAAAGAGGGTATGTAGATCTTTTGAAGGCCAAGTTAGAGGCAAAAAGAGATGGCCTATTAGTAATAAACTGCCGAAAGATTATCTGAAATACAGACAATTCATTTATTGCTAACTATTTCAACAATTGGCCTGCATTGCCATTCTCTAAATAGTAACCCATTTGTGTTTTGTGTCCTGAACCCCGTGACACAACAATTTTTTACCAGGTAAAACTCACGGCAATAGAGGAAGTTAAGTTCATGACCTTGTTGACGGCCGTTATTGTATGAATTCAACCGTCAACTAGCCATGAAAAGGATGCAATTGTGATCACCAAAGTAGGTATAGGGTTTGCACTGACAGAATTCCACGAGTTTTGGTGTTTCACTATTTCTGCAGGTGTAAACTGGAAAAGACGCAATCCCAGGAGCTTATTAGAACATAGAACGGGAAATTAGGCGCCACGGCAACGCAGGAAGATTCTAGAAGAGACCAGAAGACACCACGCCGAAGCGGAGGGCCAGCGGCCACCCCGACCGGCCGGTCTGGGCCTTGGCCCAATCGGGGCACGCTTCGCCCAGGTTGCTGCTCCACCGCCTTAGGGTTTCAATCTCGGCCGTCCCGCCAAAGTCGGTTTGATCCAAGGGCTCACGCTCATCCCACCGGGCTATAAAAAAGAAGGGCAGGGACCCCCCCGGGAGAGGCATCCCCCCAAACCCTAATTCATTATTCGTTGGGATCCATTTGAGAGGCGTCCCTTGAAAGGATCATACTCTCATGGAGATCAACACACCAGGGAGATTAGGGCTAGACTCTTCAATGTAATAGTTTAGTAACTTGAGAGCTAGGGTTGAGAGGCTTCATTCCGGATCTCGCCGTGGAGCCTTGGAGGTCTGGTATATCTTTGTATCTTATCTTTGCAACACTTATGCTTTAGTATATTTATCTTCTCTATTTACTTCTATGCCTTATTTGTATGGTTAGTGTAGTTATTGCATGTTAGCATAGGATCTCCACCTGTATTAGGTGCTCTAGTTATCATATGTGGCTAGAGTAGTAACCGATAGTGTAGACATGGTGTCTAGGCTATAGGTTACCTGAGGTTGCGCCCAATTCTTACGGTTAGTTGTGGTAGCCCATAAGGGTGACAACTCTGTGTGGCCTTCGTATTCCACCACGTCGGGATTGGTGTTTCGTAGGGCTTTTGGCAGCCTTCCCCAACTACTTCTTTCTCATCTATTCGAGAGTTAGAAAGGTACTGCTGCCCCGAAGTGCTATTGTGTGTGCTATACTTATCCATGCATTAGTTACATTCTGATCTCAACTAGAATAGAACCCGAGTAGTAGAGAAGTACATAGAACCTTGAACTCTCCCTTAGCCCTCTCAAGTTAGCTGACTATATATTATAGGATTCTCCTCTGTGTGTGATATTGTGCATAACGCTTATCATCTACCACTTACCCCTGCTTAGGTCTAGTTGGTATACTAGTTAGTAGATACAAGATGGTGAATTATTAATGTCTTTAGCCATTGTTTGCCAGTGGTAAAATATAAATGACAACCTGGTAATACTCTGGGTAAAATGCTACAATGGTATTTGATCTGTGCGTTTGCGGATACTATTTCTATATTCTAAATGGTGGCATGATTTAATACCACACCTCTTGGTGTTATTGCTGGGGATGACAACTTGGCGTTCTAGTAGCGATGCTATGCCCACAAGCATTTTTAGCACCGTTACTAGAGATAACATTAAGAGGTGTCAACAAGCATTTTTGGCGCCGTTGCCGGGGAAACAATTGGCGTAAAGATTTTGATATTGATCTTGATGTCTGCTAACTTAGTGTACCACTAGCTTTAGTAGGATTACCCCTGTGTTTGTTGAGTTGTGGAATAAGCAAGAATCAATTATTCACCCTTACGCGAAATTCCACACAAAGAAGACAAGGGAGATATTAAAAAATCCAGGGTGCCTGAACATTCATGACCCATCAACAATGGAACCCCGCCATCTCACGTATGTATAAACTATATATATTATTCTAACCGTGGGTAGATTGGAGAAAAAGATCATCGTCACAAGAACTAAAATCTCATCATGTGTGACGAACAAAGATGCTACATTACTCATAGAGTCCATTGTGAGTCATGGTAAGTATGATCAAGAAAGGTGAGAAAGTCTTGCTCATAGACTTTAAATTTGATGAGTAGTTATCCTGTTGCATTCCACTGCATGTTTACTTTGAATAATCCATGCATTTACTCCATCTCATATCACATCCATAGCATGTTTAGTTCCATGCAAACATGCATATCACTTGCATCTCTACATAAAAATAAAAAAAAATATTCTCACCATACATGATCATGCTTTCATCTCTATTTGAATAAATCACTATGTGCTCTCATGCTACCTGTGCTTGCTATAGTATGCTTATTGTTTGGAGTATGATCACACATATTTTAAATTAAGCATGGTGCTTAGTTTAGAAGTGCTAATCCTACTTCTAAAGGCTTTTAAATTAAGCGTGGTGCTTAGGTTGAAATGCCTTCCTGAATCAAATTAGACGTGGTGTCTAGGTTGGTTCTTGAACTAAAAGAATACTATAGTAGACATTGGATATTTTGTTAGACTAACCCCTACAGAAACTCTAAATCTAATCTGGGTAAGTCAAGAGATGAAATCAATTTGGAGATGAAGCAAGGCACATGATTTAACTCCAATAACTTTGCACATTGAAGACACAAAGACATTCGTCATTGATGGAAGAACCGTAAGTATCAACGATCATTCACTTTGTCTTCAACTGCAAGTTATCTTTACCTTAAACCATGATTGCATAAAACATGAGAAAAAACTATGCTAAGATAATCCTAATCCCATATTTCTAATAGCATAGAGCTAATGCACATAAATTAGAGACAACAATCCCCCCGTTCAAATCGGTATATTCCTTCGGGTATGTGTTGTCCACTAATCTTCTGTAGGCATAAAAATCTAAAATGGCAAAGAGCAAAAAAAGATGGCACGACAAAAAGAGCACCATCTAGAAACAAGAGGAACTACAAACCGAGATGTGAGGCTGTCCAAACAAGGAAAGCATCAAGCAAAATAAAAGGACTATCAAGAGTCATCTACTCTTCATCACATGGTGTCATGGTGCTCCAATGATGAAGGTAACATCCAAAGGTAAATGGCCACTACTTAAAATGCTTCTCCTTGGTTTTGGTATGAACATGAACAAAGAACCTATATTGTTTGAGTAGCAATTATCAATGATCAATCCTGATTAACTCAACATGTTTAGTTCTTTAACTTGTTTATAGCATCACTATCTTGATCCATAGTCTTAACCAAATGAGTTAAAAAGTTGCACATCTTATGCTTGGAAGATGGTAGTCATGATCATATAAAAATTGACACATCATATACAGATCGACAATCCTTCCATGGTTAAGCATTTCAACTCTTGTGGCCTAATGAACTTAAGTGTTACATCCTTGCTCAACCTTCTGATCCTACCTCTCATGATAATGTTGAACAAAGCACATAACATCAACTCCATATTGTTTAAACGGGACTAAGGACTGGAGATGTGGAATAGAAGTTTTGGTTCTACTGGTGTTTTTCCACCAGTAGAACCCATGCACTTGATCTCTACCTTGTCTTCATGAGCAGGACACACTTTAAGCGAAGTGTGGGGAAGTCAATTCTCTACTTTGTACAAGTGGAAGTCCTAGACCTGTCAAAGCAAAATTAATACTCAACCAAGACAGGTTAGGTAGAAGAAGGTGACACATCATAAAGGGCATCATCATAGAAATCTTTGTCTTCACCAAAAGAGCTAGCTTGGAGAAGAAACACTCCCTTGCACGCAACCAAAGCAACTCCATGTCGTGACAATGCTAGAGGAATCAATAAGAAGGGAGAAGTCTTGTTCGGAAGACTTTAAAGTCTAAACCCTTGCCATGAGGTAACATTGGCAGCTATCCATATTTACTTTCTTTCATTGCATGAATTATTTTCTCTTTAGCATGTTTACTTTTCTGCATTAGCATTGCATTGAAAATAACAAAAATAAATATGTATTCATCTTGTTAGATAATTCATGCATTATAAGACTTGAGGCCCCATGTGATCAGTTCTATGGTGTGTAAAAGCCCATAGGAGTTTTCACCGTGGTGGCATAAAAATAACAAAAATAATCATGCATACATATTTTCTTTCCTGTATAATAAAAATAGAAAATTCAAAAAAAAAATCAACATTGAGCATCTTGCTGCACTATATAAGCTGTAACAATCTTTGAAAAACTCTCACAACAACCAGTCCGTGAAATGGCTAACCACTAACTGCTTACCCTAATCCGTTCCATAAGTTTTGGTGTTTTGTGAGATATTTACTACAGGATGACTCTAAGAGCTAGTCACCTAGCAATCATTATCTACATCACTTGAAGTACACCTTCCCAACACACAGCTAATCGCTGTATAGAGGAAGCAACTTCTTGTTGGATGAGATCGAGATTCCCGGCTATACTTGCTCTTACAAGCATGAGCTCCACCGAGAGGACTGCTCAGCTTCAATGCTCAACCACGACAACAACCAGCTTGGGGGAAGGCATCCCCTAGGTACCCAGGTAAATGTACCTACGTGATTATCGAGTCAATCATAAAAAAATTAAAAATACCAAAAATATGTGAGCACATGAAGGTTCACCATAGTATCATAAGAAAACCTAAAAATACCAAAAATATATGGGCACATGAAGGTCCATGCTTTGTAGAGTCTTTAGAGTCTTATATAGTGTGAGTCTTGAAAAATGAAAAACCAAGTGTTTGTCTAGATAGAGTCAATAAAAAGGAAGCCCTCGAGATGATCTGAAATGATGATAAGCTGCTCTGTTACAACACCTTTGAAATGCCTAGAGTTTAGACATAAGTTTTTCTAAGTTTTAGCTCTAACTGTTTTGACATGAAGATTTGCTCTGAGCCTAAAACTTGTGGGTTGCATATGCTTGAACTAAGTCTAGGTACCTGATTGATAAGATTGAGAAAGTCTGAGCTGCTATCTATCTTGTTCTAAGTGACACTAGAGTTCTGGAGATTTATTTTTTTTGAAAAATGTAAAAACATGATGAGTTCCTATATGACAAAGCTTACATTCCCACCAGAGCCAAACATGATAAGATAGGCTAGTTAAACTTCCACATATATGCTGCTTGTCTTGTATTGAGTTTTGTCAACCTTTGTGACCCTGGTGAGAGATTTGTCATGCTCTTGACTCAAGATCCACCTCCATATGCACTACTCTACACTGGAGTAGGCGCAACAACATGCCATTCCACCTACATCCATTGCAAAAAAATGTTTTTCTCCTATACTGGGAGAGAACACCAAAAATATTTCATTAGGTTAGCCACCCAATAAATGCTCCATGTTCCTATTGCTATCTCTCCAAATCCCTAAGTGCCAAAAGGAGTGCTATGAGCTATGCAAAAAGATAATTTAAAAACAAAAAAAGAGAAGGGAGAAAAAAAGAAAGATGGACAAGTGTCCCAATGCAAAACAATGGGTACGTAGATGCCTGACTCCCTGAAAAAAAAGAGAGAGGAAAAGATAGCTCATAACCTCCGGCCAATTTTTAAGAAGAGAGAAACATCCAAGGAGCTGAAGTAGAATTAGGTTCCACCATATATCCATCATATCCATCCACTTATACATCTTGATTCGACTGCATGACTCGTTTCTCCATGGATCCATTGTTTGGCTTTACAACACATGTATTGCAAGTTTGGTCTTTCAAGTTTTTTCCTTACCTATGAGCTCCACATAAGCTTTAGTTATAGGATGAAAAGAACGGCAACCATCATCACTGTCTTGGTGAGAATCCACAAATACCACATATATTGAGAGACTTGAGAGTGTCATATATGGGAAGCTCTGAGTTTTATTTGAAACCCTCTAAAAAACTCCAGAATGATAGTTGAGCGAAGAGCTTGAGACATAGTGCTTGGGTGGGATCTTTCTGTCTATCAAGTACTCAGGGCCCGAGGAAGAGCTGATAAGCCCCATAGTCAAAGGTAACATGAGTAAGTTTAAAAGTCAGCTCAATTATTGCTTAAGCTTGGAGGAGAACTTTGTCTGAATGCAGGTATACTTTTGGGGAGTTACTTCGAGATGGCTACAATGCTTTAATATATACATCTTATAATAACTTTTCTGAGTTTTCTTTGCTATGGGACTAGCAAAGGTTAAGCTTGTAGGAGTTGTTGACGGCCGTTATTGTATGCTAGCCATGAAAAGGATGCAATTGTGATCACCAAAGTAGGTATAGGGTTTGCACTGACAGAATTCCACGAGTTTTGGTGTTTCACTATTTCTGCAGGTGTAAACTGGAAAAGACGCAATCCCAGGAGCTTATTGGAACATAGAACGGGAAATTGGGCGCCACGGCAACGCAGGAAGATTCTAGAAGAGACCAGAAGACACCACGCCGAAGCGGAGGGCCAGCGGCCACCAGGGGGGACCGGCCGGTCTGGGCCCTGGCCCAATCGGGGCCCGCTTCGCCCAGGTTGCTCCACCGCCTTAGGGTTTCAATCTCAGCCGGCCCACCAAAGTCGGTTTGATCCAAGGCTCACGCTCATCCCACCGCTATAAAAGAAGGGCGGGACCCCCCCTGGAGAGGCATCCCCCCAAACCCTAATTCATTATTCGTTGGGATCCATTTGAGAGGCGTCCCTTGAAAGGATCATACTCTCATGGAGATCAACACACCGGGGGAGATTAGGGCTAGACTCTTCAATGTAATAGTTTAGTAACCCGAGAGCTAGGGTTGAGAGGCTTCATTCCGGATCTTGCCGTGGAGCCTTGGAGGTCCGTATATATCTTTGTATCTTATCTTTGCAACACTTATGCTTTAGTATATTTATCTTCTCTATTTACTTCTATGCCTTATTTATATGGTTAGTGTAGTTATTGCATGTTAGCATAGGATCTCCGCCTGTATTAGGTGCTCTAGTTATCATATGTGGCTAGAGTAGTAATCGATAGTGTAGACATGGTGTCTAGGCTATAGGTTACCTGAGGTTGCGCCCAATTCTTATGGTTAGTTGTCGTAGCCCATAGGGGTGACAGCTCTGTGTGGCCTTCGTATTCCACCACGTCGGGATTGGTGTTTCGTAGGGCTTTTGGCAGCCTTCCCCAACTACTTATTTCTCATCTATTCGAGAGTTGGAAAGGTACTGCTGCCCCGAAATGCTATTGTGTGTGCTATACTTATCCGTGCATTAGTTACATTCTGATGTCAACTAGAATAGAACCTGAGTAGTAGAGAAGTACATAGAACCTTGAACTCTCCCTGAGCCCTCTCAAGTTAGCTGACTATGTATTATAGGATTCTCCTCTGTGTGTGATATTGTGCATAACTCTTATCATTTACCACTTACCCCTCGCTTAGGTCTAGTTGGTATACTAGTTAGTAGATACAAGATGGTGAATTATCAATGTCTTTAGCCATTGTTTCCCAAGTGGTAAAATATAAATGACAACCTGGTAATACTGGGGTAAAATGCTACAATGGTATTTGATCCGTGCGCTTGCGGATACTATTTCTATATTCTAAATGGTGGCATGATTTAATACCACACCTCTTGGTGTTATTGCTGGGGATGACAACTTGGCGTTCTAGTAGCAATGCTATGCCCACAAGCATTTTTAGCACCGTTACTAGAGATAACATTAAGATGTGTCAACAGACCTGAGCCCCTTTTAGGTAAATAAACGCTCTCAACCATTAATAGTCAGTTGTCAACCAGTGTATGTGGAGAGTTCCTTATGCAGGAAATAGTAGTGCTATTCTAAATTCAAAACTTTGCTTTTATTTAACTGTGATTTGGGTTCATTCCTTAACTAGAGATTGGTACTTTTTATATAACTGTGATTTGGGTTCATTCTTTCATTAGAGGTATTGTTTCACTATCTATGAGATAAAAGTATATAGTCTGCAACTGAAGAATGTATCTTATTTTGTTTCTAATCTTCTTACAAAGGTGACAGGTATTATTGATGGACACACCAAGTTCAAACGGGGATCGGGTACCTTTAGAAGACCATACAAATACAACGTATGGAGGTATAAAAACTTTGATAACATCTCCTCATATTATATATGCATGTGTTTGCACCTCCTCACCAAATTTTTTAAGGGAATCATACCCTTTCAGGGGATCGTAATGAGAAGAGGCAGAGGGAGAGACAACAATTTACAAAATTATTACTAACACATACAATGCATTTTTTTTCGTTCAATTTACATTGTACAAATATCATTTCACCGACACCATAATTTTTGTTATTCCTAGGTATTTTTAAATAGATTATCGACTGTACACCGAGATATTGTATACACATTACATGCCAAATGAAAAATTATTTGTACATGAAAAAGTCTTTATATCTTTACTAAAATGATCTCATTTATGTTCTGTGTGATTTTGAGTCATATAATTCTTGTTATATTTACATTTCAACAAGAATGTTGTGTAACACATTTATATTTACTTGAATGTTGTATTTAAGTTTGTAACTACGACAGACTTGTGCATGGTGTTTATAATGAACGTTTGATGGCTAATCAACTATGTGTGAGATTATTAAATTAAAAAAAACTATGTGCATCGAGGCCATGTTAGAACTATGTGTGAGAAAATATATAGCTCGTTTCATGATTTTATTATTTTAAAAAATAATTATAAGCTAATAAACGATTTTGTATGGAGAATCCTAGAGTAATTTCAAAACCATTTAGACATGAACTATTTTTCTCTTTAGTTATTTATGAAATCAATTTATCAAATCAATAAACAATTGTCTATTAAAAATAATAAATTTAGTATTGCAGCAGCAGTTTAAAGGAACATTGAACAATTATCATAACATTACATATTTTCAAGAATAATTTCCATGCATTGCATGATAATATAAGCTTAAAGTGACACCGTTCTCCATGACTGTTAATTTTATGATCTTTGCCTTTATAATTTAGATGTCATCTTAATAATGATATTTTATTTCAAGGTATTATTATTTTATCGTGCGATCCGTATATTTTTAGAACAAATATTGTTGCCCCGTAGCAACGCACGGGCACGCTATCTAGTCAGTATATAAGCCTGGGGGGGGGGGGGGGGTTTATTTGAGGACGAAGGAGCTGGTATAGCAGATAGAACATATTAACATTGAATACATATGCATAGCAGGTGTCAGTGCGTTTATTTGGATGTTCAATCCAGACTATTAATGTTTGGTAATGTAGCCACTCTTTAAAGAAACAAAATCTGAAGAAGGCTGTAGTTAGGTTCAGATTTTGAGATCCCTTATTAACATACAGGTGCAATCTAATTACTCACATATGATCTTTATATGCTAACAGGCTCCTAAATAATTTTTTAAGCAGTCAGTGGTTATTCAGAGAGCAAACATAACATCGTTGATCCTTTTTGAATTAAATGTGCAAACCTTATCCGCCAAAATACTTTCCTTTTTTTTTATCTTGACTGGGTGAAGCCTTCAGAGACTAATATTCCTTGTGGAGTAGTTACTTTCAAAAAGCAACTAATCTTTACTTGATTTCCACTCCAGATCATGCTACCTGCGTGCCTTTATATGATCAACTTAGTCAATTCGTTTGGGTCCTGCTCCTTGAATTAGATTTCGAAGGGACCGGCAGTCTTTGCACCTAATATATGTAGTATGCAAGCTAGCAGAGCATAACTATCATTTGAAATTTCAGCAATTCGTCAACAATGCTATGCAGTTTGCAGTCTGACACTACGGTGGAGGAAATTATGGATGTACATGTAACTATACAAATTAGTTAACCAAGGTATTGGAAAAAGAAAAGAAACGAAGACCTGATGGAGTGCGTCGTCGAGTTGCTGTGCGATGATGCTTGAGGTGCTCCTCGACACCTCGGCAGCCGTACGTGTATAGAGCGTCAAGTTCTTCTAGATCTAGTCTTGTTTAGAGATTAGAGAGATAGAGTAGAGAAGTAGAGATTCTGGAGGAGTTCTGGCCTGTCGGTGCTTCTTCGTGGCTGTATTCTTCTGGATTCAGCTCCCTCGCCCGGAGGTGCGTTCTGAGGTACTTTTGTAATCAACAGTCCGATTCAAGTAAGCAGTTGTTTTTATTTGTTCTTCAGTTTACAACTCATATTGAGTGCTTTAATCTTGGTAATTACTTGATTGAAGTAGTATTTCGTAGTGTAGGCATGGTGCCTAGGCTACGTTTACTTGTGAATGTCCCCTGATTGGCCGGATAGTGGTAGCTCGCGAAGGTGACTTTATAGCTTCGTTGAATCCTCTGTAGTCCACTTCCCGTTGATAGGATTGATAGGCTCAAAGGTTCTTGGTAGGAGAGAACTCTGATTTCTGCTCTTATTCAGGTTACTTGCCCAGTTAGAACGGTATTATACAAGTTTACCGGTAGTTGAAACTAGATGTCAATAGCTATTTCCTCTTTCTTGATTTTATCTAACCTAATTGTAGGGTTAAGACTATAGACTTTATCATCATCATAACTGTTCTCTATGGATACAATATTTAAAACCTTCGGGTAAAATATGACACTGGTATGATATCTGTGCGCTTGCGGATAATCTTACTTAAATCTTATTTAATGGAGTGCAGTTAATTTATACCAACAAGCATTTTTGGCGCCGTTGCCGGGGAACGGTTTACTGATTTTGACTTAGTTTAGCTTAATCTTGTATTATACTCTTATCTTTTCCTATTTTATCCCATTCTCTTCATTATTTTTGTGTTTATCCTTATGGATGCTTTCAATTCCATTCCTATCTGTCTTTATGGCATGCGCAAAAAAGCTTTGGGCCACCAAAATCTATAGAACCTATCATAACACCTGGCTATGAGCTGCGCTCATGTTTAATTAATATGATTCGGGATAAACCCTTCTCGGGAAGGTAATAAAAACCCCTACTTACACCTACGAGAATTCGAGCAAACCTGTGCATGCTTGCGCATTGCTGGTGTAACATTCTAAATGTTAATCATATTGCATTGCATTTGCATTATTGCATAATCATCATTTTGCATTTAATCACAAGCATGAGCAATTGCAAGTTCCATGTGTGCTGCCTATATGTTTGTGTAACAATCTCAAAGTTTGATAAAAAAGGTTTAGAATTCAATTTGAGATAGGGTTTATATACAACTTTTTGTTTCAAAGTGCTCACATGTGATGATGGAGTTAATTATATCCTTTTCATGTTTCTAGAAAGCTTATATCACAAGTATATGATTTCTTTAGTTTTTGGGGTTAAGCCCTAAATGAAAGTTGTAGTATAAAATATATGCAACAACTTTTATTTAGGAGTCTAGAGTTGAATCCCATTTTAAATTTCTCAAAAACTGACTTTAAAACTGATTTCAGAAAGAGTTTAGTAAAGGATTTAGAAAAATTCCCTGGTTTTCAGTAATTAGATTCAATGTTTAGGGCTATGTATTTTTATTTTTCATGAACCAAAATCTGGAAACCAGTTCACCACTTGTTGGTACAAAGTTTGTACTTTAATACTAAGGAGTTGGTTGAGCTTGATAGCTTTTGGTTAACCCTTAATTAAATGCTAAACATCGCTAATTGCTGTATTTTGAGTGCTATTTAACTGAATCAAGTGCACAGTGTGTTTTTAGGGATGTTTAGGGGCTTGTAGATTGTAATCTGTTTGGAATTAGAACATGATCCTTAAATCAATGTTGTAGCACACACATCAGAGAACACGGTGGTGAAATTGGTTTGCCATTTGATGGGTTGAGCAGAGAGTTAGAGCGGCCAAAAGATCATGGTTTTAGTCGGTTCAGTCGACTACAGTGCTCAACAGGGGCGGCAGTTTCTCGTCGGCCTCCTTGTGCCCGCCGGCGATTGGCCACCGCTGCCACGCCGTGCTGCCTCTGTTCCTTATGTCGCGCTGGCCATAAATGATCGGAGGAGTCTCTTCGCGCCCATGCCGTTGCCACCGGCCATCCAGCTCGCCGCCGATCTTTCTTCCTTTTTCCACTGCTCACCGCGGCCACTGCATCGGCCTATCCGGGATTCACGCGCGCGAGGAGTCGTGCTGCTGGCCATGTGGACAGGTTCGTGAAGCCCCTGGCCATCTCCCAGTGCTCGGCATTGCTTATAAATAGACCACCTCGGCCGCCGTTGTCCATTTTCTCCTTTCTGCCGCCAACGAACTGAACTCACCTCATCATGAAATTCGCTGTCGTTGGTCTGTCACTTTCCAATTGCGTTTGCCAATAGTCCCACCAGCTCTCTGCACCCCGATTGCAACTAGTCTCACGGGTTGCCATCGACCGAATCGCCCAGACAACCCTTGTCTTCTTCGCGGCCGGCCAGAGCGCCGCCGTGCTTGGCTCCGCCGTCGCCAAGCTCCACCAGTGAGCCCTTCATCCTACTAGTTGATGTTTCATGTTCGCTTTGACCTGTAGAGCGTGATCAACCCGTCCCTTCTATCTCTACCGTGCAGGACACGCCGGGACAACTCTCGCCGCCGTGTGCACGCCGCCGTAAGCCCCTGTTCCGCCGACGAACCACCTCTGCACCATCTCTAACTTGAACAACGTGAGCATTGGGTCCATGAGAGATCACTGATGGGTGCCGAAGTCTTTAATTTAACTCTATCGTGCCCTAGTGGCCAGAACACGTTGCGCCGGCGAGCCTTGCGTCGCCGTGCCACCATCGTCATAACCAAGTCGATTAGGAGCTAACCAAGACTCAATTAACCTGTCAGCCAAGTTCGTGTTGATGTAAGGTAGCCGTAGTCACCCTTGTCGGTGCCGATGAACCGCCCAGGGCCACCGCCGTTGAGGCGGCCGCCAGCGCCGCCATGGCCGCCGGGCGTGCTTGCCACGGTACTGCGAGGTGTTGGTATTTCTTATGCACAATTAAAATATGAAGGATTCTCGCAAGCGCCGCGAGAAAACTATTGTAGCATTTTACCGGAGTATTTCAGGTATCATTATTTATATTTTACCACTTGGGAAACAATGGATAAAGACATTGATAGTTCACCATCATGTATCTACTAACTTAGTACACCAACTAGACTAGAGTAGGGGGTAAATGATAAATGATAGGAGTTATGCGTAAATGACACAGGCACACAGGAGAATTCTATGATAAAAGAGTAGATAGCTAAAGTGAGAGGACAATGGGAGAGTTCAAGGTTTCTAAACACTTCTCTATTATTGGGGTTCTATAATAACTGATTCATGGGTAGATATAGCAATCACACAATAGCACTTTGGAGCAGCAGTACCTTTCCAACTCTCGAATAAGACTGGAAAGAAGGTAGTTGGGGAAGGCTGCCAACAGCTCTACGAAATATCAACCCGAACGTGGTGGAATACGAAGACCGGACAGAGCTGTCACCTCTGGGGCTACCACAACTAACCGTGGGATTGAGCGCAACCTCAGGTAAACCCTAGCCTAGACACCATGTCTACACTAAAGATTACTACTCTAATCACATATAATAACCAGAGCACTCAATACGAGCGGAGATCCCATGCCAAGATATAACAACTATACTAAACATAATATGAAAGACATAAAGTAAATAGAGAAGATAAATATATATTAAAGCATAAGTCTTACAAAGAATAAATACAAAGACATACCAAGACTCAAAGACTCTTTCAGAACCGGGGCGTAGCTCCGCTCTCCCTAACACCCAACTAGAACTAATCTACTACATTGGAAAGTCTAGCCCTAATTCTCTAGAGGTGAGAGGTCATCCATTCGAGGGACGCCTCTACATCTCCATAATAATGTGGTGCCAACAGGGAGGGGGGGTCTGGCCCTGTATTTATAGCCCGGTGGGAGAAACTTGAGCCCTTTGATCAAATCGACTTAAGGTACGGTCAAGATACATCCTTGAAGGCGGTGGAAGAAGCTTTTAGAAGATGGACGTGAGAGGCCGTAGGGGGAGGCCGGGCGGCCTTGGAGGATATGCCGGGCGGCCTGGGCCGAAGCCCACTTGGGCCCAGCTTCGTTTGTGTGTTTTCTTGCTCCTTTTAGGGCCCAATAGCGCATGTTTCGATCTGGAGTTGATATCTGTTGATTCTGAGCTCCGAATATCGCAAATAATATGTCCGTTTTGATCGTCTCGACGAGCCCGTCGCAATGATGCAGTCCAATTACTTATTTAAGATACTTTTATTTGATAGAAAATTGCATACTCCTGCAATACAAGTGAGAACACCAAAAATCGTGGAACTTGTTAGAGTCAAAACCTACAACTATACTTTGTAATCCATTTTATATCATTTTATGCAATAGTTGATGATTATATTTGGTGTTTAATGATCGTTAACAAGCTCCCCCAAGCTTAACCTTTGCTAGTCCCTAGCAAAGCTCAACTTAGAAACCGCTATTGATATCCATATCTTCTTAACAATTTTCTTATCTCCTCTCAAAAGTATACCTGTATTCAAACAAAAATTCTCCATTGGGTTTAAGCAAAACTGAGCTAACATTTAAACCTACCCATATTACCCTTGACCATGGAGCTTCTTAGCTTTTACTTAGGTCTTGAGCAATCGAAAGATAGAAAGATCCAGCCAAGCATTATGTCTCAAGCTCTTCATTCAACTTTCATTATAGAGTTTTTATAAGTTTTTAAATAAAACTCAGTGCTTTCTTTGTATGACACTCTCAAATCTCTCAGTATATGTGGTATTTGTGGATTCTCACCAAGGCAGTAATGATGTTATGCCTTTCTTTTCTTCCTACAACTAAGGCTTATGTGGAGCTCATAGGCGTGGAGAAAATATGAAAGAGCATACTTGCAATACACATATTGTAAAGTCAAACAATGGATCCAAAGAGAAACAAGTCATACAATCGAATCAAGATGTGCAAGTGTATGGATATGGTGAATATATGGTGGAAGTGGTGAAACCTAATTCTACCTTGCTCCTTGAAGACATATCTCTCTTTTGAATTGGAACTTGGCCAGAAGAGCTACCTTATTCTTTTCTCTTTTTCTTTCTTCTTCTCTTTTTTAGGGAGGCAGGCATCTAAGTACCCATTATTTTAATATTTCGGACACTTTTTTCTTATGTTCTTTTCTCTTCAGAATAACTTTTGCATAGCTCACACCTCCTTTTGGCACTAAAGATTTTTGAGAGATAGTAACAAGAACTTGAGCATTTATTTGGTGGCTATCCTAATAGAATATTTTTAGTGTTTACTCCTAGTGTAGGAGCAAAACATTTTCTTGGCTGAATGGAATGGGATGGCATGTTGTTGCATCTACTCCAATATAGAGTAGTGCATGTATAGGTGGAGTGTAAGTGGATCTTGATTCAAGAGTATGACAAATCTCTCACAAGGGTCACAAAGGTTGACAAAACTCAATGCAAGACAAGTAACATATATGTGGAAGTTTATCTAGCCTAGATATCATGTTTGGCTTTGGTAGGAATGTAAGCTTTGTCATACAAGAGCTCATCATGTAAGGTTTTGTATTTTTTTCAAAAGAAATCTCCAGAACTCTAGTGTCACTTAGAACAAGATAAACAGTAGCTCAAACTTTTTCAATCATATCAATCAATTACCTAGACTTAGCTCAAGCATATGCAACCCACAAGTCTTAGGCTCAAAGCAAATCTTCATGTCAAAACAGTGTAAGCTAAAACTTGGAAAAACTTAAGTCCAGCAACTAGGCACTTTAAGAGCTATCACTTTTATCCTTTTAAGATCATCTCTAGAGCTTGGCTATTTATTGACTTATAACTAGACACTCATGTTTATTTGGTTTTACATTTTAAAGACTCACAAAGACTCAACAAACACGGACCTTCATATGCCCATATATTTTTTTTAGATTTTCTTATGATACTATGGTGAACCTTCATGTGCTCACATATTTTTGGTATATTTATGACTTTAAGACAGACTCAATAATCACATAGGTATACTTACCTGATAACTAGGGGATGCCTTCCTCCAAGCTAGTTGTTGTCATCGTTGACAATTGAAACTGAGTGATCCTCATGCAGGAGTTCATGCTTATAAGAGAAAGTGTCGCCAGGAAGACTAGGTGAGTTGGCTCTTGGAGTCATCCTGTAGAAATCTCTCATAAAACACCAAAACTCGTGGAATGGTATTAGGATAAAAAGGTAATGATTAGCCGTTTTTAAGGATTGGGTGTTATAGAGCTTTAGAAATATTTTCCAAATAGCAAGATTATAGCGAGGATGCTCATCTAGTATTTTTTTGGATTACAGAAAAGCAAAACATGTATGCATGATATTTTTTTATATTTTTATGTCACCACAGTGAAAACTCCTACGAGGATTTATACCGCAAGAAATTCTCATGGGGCTTTAAGTTTTTTTTTTAAAATGAATTCAGCCTAATGCATATCTATTTATTTTTGTTTGTTTTCTATGCAATACTAATATAGAAAAGTAAACATGCAAAAAAAAAAGAATAAATCATGCAATATAAGAAAGTAAATATAGATAACTACCAATGTTACCTCACGGCGAGGGTTCGATGTTTTGAGTCCTTCGAACTGGACTCCTCCTTGCAAAGATTCAATAATTGAATACTTCGGTTTTCTCCTAAGGATGAGGATTGAGGTGGTGTCTCCACTAGTGGCGCTTCCAATGGTGGTGCCACCTCCATGAGGATCACTCTTCAATATGGTGATTAGCATATTGAAGCCAATCTTATGTGCATCATTATTACTGATTGAGAACTTCCACTTGTAGAATTTGGGAAATCTTCCCACACTTTGCTTGAAGTGTGTTCTACTCATAAAGACAAGGTAGAGATCAAGTGCATGGGCTCTGTTAGTGGAAAAATACCAACAGAACCAGAAATTTATTCATTCTCTAACCTTAGGCACAATAAGATTAATGTCTTTTTACATAGTTCATTTATAATATGAGTGAGAAGATCAAAAGTATAAATATGGCATTTAAGTTTATTAGATAAAGGAGTGGAGTTACTTAACCTATGGAAGGATTGTTCATCTTTATAAGTTATCAAGATTAACATGATGACTATCATCTTCCAAAAATAAGATATATCATATTTGAGCTCATTTGGTTAAGATTGAGATCATGAGAATGGTGCTATGATGTGTACTTCTAAGATCAAGAGGGAATGATGACCACTTACCTTTAAGATGATGACACCATGTGGTAAAGGATAGATTGAATCTCAATGGTCTTTTCCTTTCTCACATCTTGAGTTGTTTATTAGCATCTTGTCTCATATGTTCTAATCCTTTCTCACTCTTCTAGACTTCTGCTTCTTTTATTATTTCTTCTCTGTAAGGGATTAGTAGACAACACATACCCGAAGGAATATACTATTTATTTAAAATATGGATAGTGTTTCTAAGGAGTTAAAGATTAACTTGTAGCCCGTATTTTAAATGATTCATCATTATTTCAAATTTTCCAACAAGGTTAAAGCGAAGATATAATTTTAAAGAATACCTCTAACCTTGATTTAATTCTATAAAGTCTCCTAATATGATTTAAATATTTTTATAGAGGAGAGGATAGTCTATATATACAACTAAATTCTTATACAAATATGCTTTGATGTTATAATATTTAATTAATATTCTGAAGCATACTTATAATAGAGTAAGGAAGTTTAAAAGACTAAAGATATTTATTCAAATAGAACCAAGAATATGTAGGTGAACCAAAAGAGTAATTTATTTGTTTTAAGTTTTAGCAAATTAAGCATGACATAAGGTAAGGATAATCAAGACAATTAACAACATAGTATAAGATGTTGAATGCAGTTTAAAGTTGCATGAGGCTTGGGTAAACATACCTTATGCCTTGCAGGGTGATTGATCCACTATCATGGTGAAGTGTAGAAGGTGTTGAAGTGTTCTTTCATCTATTTCTTTCCATCTTAGTCCTTTTTATATACTTGTTCTCCTTTCTTTCCATTTCGAACCATGATCAGACATTTATTCTTTCTTTCCTGCATAAATGTTAGTGGACATATACCCAAAGGATTGCAACAAGTTTGGAATGTGGGTTATGGTCCATAATTTATGCGAATTTCATCTATACTAATAAAAGGATGGGCTTTTAGGATTAATTTAGCATAGATTTCTTTTAACAAATTTTGTTGGTAGCTGCACTTTATGATTCAAGGCAAAAAAAACTTGCAACAAAGGATTAAGTGTGTAAACTTTGATACTTACAGCTCTTCTATGGAGAATGAGTTGTGTCTTCCTTTTATGCGAAGTTATTGGACTTCATCACATGCCTTGATTCGTCTCTTGATGTGAGTTCATCTTTTGACTTACCCGAATTGAGTTTGAGAGTTTCCTATAGGGGTTAGCCCAACAAAATATCCAGTGTCTACTAAAGCATACTTTCAGTTCAAAAATCAACCTAGACACCAAGTCTAATTTGTTTTAGGAAGACATTTTAACCTAAGCACCACGCTTAATTTAAAAGCCTTTGGAATTAAAATCACCACTTCTAAACTAAGCGCCATGCTTCATTTAAAAGATGTATGAAGATACTCCAAACCTAAGCATACTATAGCAAACAAGGTAACATGAGAGCATATAGAGATTTATTCAAATAGAGATAAAAGCATGATCAAACATGATGAGAATGTTTGTTTATCTTTAAGTAGATATGCAAGTGACATGCATGTGTGCAAGGATCTAAACATGCTGTGGATTTGATGTGAGATGGAGTGGAAGGATGAATTATTCAAAGTAAACATGCAAAGGAATACAATAAGTTAACTACTCATCAAATTTAAAGCTATAAGCAAAACTTTCTCACCTTTCTTGATCAAACGCCATGACTCACAATGGTATTTGCGAGTTGTGCAAGAAATCTTTTTTGTTCATCACATGTGATGAACTTTTCATGTGATGACGACTTTTCTTTTTTTCAATCTACACATGGTTAGAATAATATATATGTCTATACGAACCTGTGAGATGGTAGGGTTCCAATGTTGATGAATCATGAATGTTCAGGCACCCTGGGTTCTTCAATATCTTCCATGTCTTGTTCTTGTGGAATTTCACCGGAAGATTGGAACGGTTGATGTCCTGCTTATTCCACAACTCAATAAAACAGGGGGTAATCCTACTAAAGCTAGTGGCAGACTAGATTAGCAGATATCTAGATCTTTATCAAAATCTTTACGCCAATTGTTTCCTCGGCAACGGCGCCAAAAATGCTTGTTGGTATTTCTTATGCACAATGAAAATATGAAGGATTCCGCAAGCGCACAGAAAACCATTGTAGCATTTTACCGGGAGTATTTCAGATATCGTTATTTATATTTTACCACTGGAAAACAATGGATAAAGACATTGATAGTTCACCATCATGTATCTGCTAACTTAGTACACCAACTAGACTAGAGTAGAGGGTAAATGATAAATGATAGGAGTTATGCGTAAATGACACAGGCACACAGGAGAATTCTATGATAAAAGAGTAGATAGCTAAAGTGAGAGGACAACGGGAGAGTTCAAGGTTCCTAAACACTTCTCTATTACTGGGGTTCTATAATAACTGATTCATGGGTAGATATAGCAATCACACGATAGCACTTTGGAGCAGCAGTACCTTTCCAACTCTCGAATTAGACTGGGAAGAAGGTAGTTGGGGAAGGCTGCCAACAGCTCTACAAAATATCAACCCGAACATGGTGGAATACGAAGACCGGACAGAGCTGTCACCTCTGAGGCTACCACAACTAACCGTGGGATTGAGCGCAACCTCAGGTAAACCCTAGCCTAGACACCATGTCTACACTAAAGATTACTACTCTAATCACATATAATAACCAGAGCACTCAATACGAGCGGAGATCCCATACCAAGATATAACAACTATACTAAACATAATATGAAAGGCATAAAGTAAATAGAGAAGATAAATATATATTAAAGCATAAGTCTTACAAAGAATAAATACAAAGACATACCAAGACTCTGAAGACTCTTTTAGAACCGGGGCGTAGCTCCGCTCTCCCTAACTCCCAACTAGAACTAATCTACTACATTGGAAAGTCTAGCCCTAATTCTCTAGAGGTGAGAGGTCATCCATTCGAGGGACGTCTCTACATCTCCATAATAATGTGGTACCCCCAGGGAGGGGGGTCTGGCCCTGTATTTATAGCCCGGTGGGAGAAACGTGAGCCCTTTGATCAAACCGACTTAAGGTACGATCAAGATGCATCCTTGAAGGCGGTGGAAGAAGCTTTCAGAAGATGGACGTGAGAGACCGTAGGGGGAGGCCGGCCGGCCTGGGAGGATATGCCGGGCGGCCTGGGCCCAAGCCCACTTGGGCCCAGCTTCGTTTATGTGTTTTCTTGCTCCTTTTAGGGCCCAATAGCGCATGTTTCGATCTGGAGTTGATATCTCTTGATTCTGGGCTCCGAATATAGCAAATGATATATCTGTTTCGATCGTCTCGACGAGCCCGTCGCAATGGTGTAGTCCAATTACTTATTTGAGATGCTTTTATTTAATGGAAAATTGCATACTCCTGCAACACAAGTGAGAACACCAAAACTCGTGGAACTTGTTAGAATCAAAAAACCTACAACTATGCTTTGTAATCCATTTTATACCATTTCATGCAATAGTTGATGATTATATTTGGTGTTTAATGACCATCAACACGAGGGTCAATTAACACATTAGGGTGATGCGCGGGGTCGAGAAGGTCATGTCGGGACAGACCACGTCGCCCGCGACCTCGCCGTTGGCGAGGAAATGCCGGTCAGATGCCGGTGTCGCCGCGGTCATCTCGGAGGCACTGTGCACTGACTGTGGGGGCCCGCCTGTCAGCCGGCCAGTCGCGTCTTGTGGGAAGCCCTACTGTGCGCAATTGGTTTCACTTTTATTTGAATTTCTAAATTGTGCTGATATTTGTCTTTTTTTGTAGAAAAATAATGTGAGCTCCAAAAATTCTGAAAATTTTTGTGTGACTTCCATGTGATGGAATCTATGTAGGAAAAATATAAAACTTATGAAAATAATAATTTTTATATGTTCTAAAATTTCCCCTTTTAATTAATAAATGGATGTTCCTTGGATTTTCTAGAATAAAATATTGATCCAAAAATCATGAAAATTATTTTACACTCTTTTCATAACATCATCAATCTATATAAAAAAGATTGAGAGGAATTTGAGAATGTTTCATAAAATAATGATTTCCAAAATTAAGAATAAAAAGGGAAAAGGTGTATGTGATTGCATGCATGTTTATATGTGAATGTTTAATTTCATACCTTGCTAAGTTATAGTAATAAGATACTGTTTAACCTCAGAGTAATTTAGTTGGACAAGACATGTTTCATTATTTCATTCTATGCTTGCTAGGAATTTATAAGTGCACACACATATATACATTCCTCTCTTTTAAATGAAAGCAACCAAGTGATACTTGTGATGACACATGAATGCTGCTTTGTGGATAATAAATCAATTCTCCCAGAGAGGAGATATGCACCTACTCTGTATGACTTAAAAACAAATAATCTTTAACCTCTTTTAAACAATTTTGATAATATAGTGTTGTCATCAGAGAAAGAGAATTGCACACATGGAACCTTATGTAGTTTTCCATCATTACCATTAACATGATCATCGCATCACGCATCATTTCATTCTATAGTATGTTATATTTATGCATCCTATATGCATTCTTGATATTTATGCACCACATACATTCATATAGGATCCGAGGGAGAACCTACCATCGAGTACACCGTGATCAAGGAGGATCCGCAGGAGTCAGCACCCGGAGACGAAGGAGGAACCACTGACCCACTGCCGGAGTGCCCGAACCACGGTCCCTCCACTTTTCACCGAGGCAAGCCCCGGAGCACCCTATTAACCTATTCTATTTGAAATGCAATTACTTACTCTTATTTGCTTTACTTATACATTATGTTATAGGAATTGCATGATACCGTTGTTGCATGAACACCTTGTCCACTCAAATATACCCTTTTTATTCCACTAGTTTAAGTAGATAGATTTAATGCTTAGCAATACCTAGATGATTAGAAGACGGATGATTCCTGTCATCCGTAACCCAAGGTTGGTACTTATGATGTCCTTAATCATATGGTGGTTAATAATTGGAGACCGGACGAAATTTGGTGTTTTCTGTCTGTGTCGATTAAGGACCGAGCCGTATTCTGGATCTAGGTGTGAGATTGAACGTAGCTTCACATAACCGCCGAATAACTCGTTTCGACGGTGAAACTGATTAGCCTATTCGAGGTCGTTCTTGAACCGCTGATGCATTGTTGGGACGATTGGAAGGTGGAAGGGTATTGGTCTAAAACCCTGCATGACTACGGGCTACGGGCTGAACAGGCATGACTTGTGAGGACGCAGTACCATGAGCTTTGCAACCGGATTCAATTCCATCTTTCGAATAGAGTGAACAGTGACTCGAGCAAGCTTTGGTCCGGCTTGCGAGAGTGTGTGATACGGGCTTTACCCAGCTGGTTTAATCGATTCGAATCGCCGTCTCTCCTAGATAGTGAGAAACTCATACCTTTTCGCAGAGACGTAGTTAAGAAATGATAACTAATATTGAGATTGAAAGGACTATATTTTGGTACCCCAATCACTAGAATTGATTGTTATAATTTTAAAAGATAATGTAGCCAATACAAAGATAGCTCTAAGTAGCTAAAGTACACTTGACTTTTATAATTGAAATAAGGATCAACTTTAGTAAGCAATTCCCGCAAAGCTTGCTAGCCGACAAACCTTCCTTTCATACTTGTTATGTACCCTTGGAGCCTTTATCTTTTCCCTATCGGGTAAGTCTTGCGGAGTACAATTGAGTACTCAGGGTTTTACCCATCGTTGCAGGTAACATGCTATATGAGGGTTATTGCGTTACGTGTTATAATCCTGTGGATGACGTGGATGAGTAAAGGCCATCGGACTTGGCCATATCTATAACTCCATCACCTTGCTTGTACATGAGGTTTGAATAAAACTGGTGATGTAAGAACACTTATATTATTGTAGTTTGAAATAAAGTCTACTTTGATGTAACATATTGGAACCGGTGTTGTAATAAGGCTCGATGTATAATTATTTCCACTGTACTCTATACGCTGATGTATGATATACCTTATTCATGATCCTGGATGTACTTTGATTTACCGAGGTCCTTCGTGACACTCGGCGGACTACCGGGTTCGTTCGAGATGCGGTGTATGCGTGTCAACGTTATTAATGGGGACAGTTACGCTTAATCTCGGATGGATTGGTCGGTTCTGTCATAGCTGGCATGTCCGATAAGACTATTAGATGGAAGGTTTTTCCATTCTCGTTGACTGGAAAAGCTAAACGTTGGTATAATCGAGCCGTAGGGAGTATGCAAGGTGTTTGGAAAACATTATACTCTAAATTTTATTTATATTTCTTTTCCATCCATAGAGTAGTTAACCTTTGGAAAGAGGTTCTAACTTTTAGGCAACTAGAACAAAAATCTCTTAGTACATCATGGGATCGTTTTAATGAACTTATTACATCTGGCCCTGACCTTGGTTTTCTAGACCCTGTGCTTGTTCAACATTTTTATCTGGGTCTTACCAAGAGTTATCGGAAATCCCTTGATTTATCCTCTGGAGGAGCATTTCCTTATCTGCCCATAAGTAAAGCAGGAGCTATGCTCGAAAAGGTTGCTCTAGCTAATTTTGAGCTCCCCGAGGAAGAGAAGGACTCATCACCCGAACTAGACACGAAAGTCTTAGTAGCTAAAACACAATCATTCCAAGATTTAGCTATCAATCCTAAACCTTTAAAATTCCACTTCGATGATTTAGACTTCCAATTAGCTAAGATGCTTATAAATCAATGCACATCAGACCTTCTCAAAAGAGCATCTTGGGAAAAGCATTGTCAACTTCCTTTCCCTCATAAAAGACACTGGGGAGAGTTCAAGGATGGCATGTCAAGTGATGCCATAGAAGGAGAGCTAAGTCACTTAGGAATAAATTCTATCTTCTCACCTTCTATGCCCACAGTAAATGTCTCTAAACCCATCCTTGACCCCAATGAACCTTCTTATGCTCTTTCTACTAAACGTCATAATGACCCTAGAAATCCATCAAGACATCCCAAGAATATGAGTCATGAAGATAATAGAAATAACCAAGAAGAGTAACAATAATGGCAGGAATGTGTAGAACATACTAGAAATATATATGCTATTGTAAAAGAATAGATGAAAGAGGACGAAGCCTTAGTACTAGCATCTAAACTTGGTCTAAATTTAAATGGTGAGCTTGAATCAATTTCTTTAATAAACATAACTCACCCAAGTTTAGAGGAGGCTTTAGATGAGACCAACCTTAGAGACATCAATTCATTGGAAGTTCTAGAAAATAAAACATCCAATAAATGTTATAGGCATAAAATAATAGAGACAAACTTGTTGCCTATAGACATCTATGAAGAAACACTCCTAGAGTTTGAAAAGGGGGATCACATCGATAAGCATGGGAATTACCTCGTTAACACTTCATCGAATCCATGCTCATATGAGAAATCTCCTGGATCAATTAGTCTCTCTAACACTACCACATATGAGGTCTTCAACTCTCTCATTCTATCTGTTCATAAAACAATTAAAAGGGTGGTTGTAGATGCATATGTTTATCATAAATATTATAGATCTCGTTGTAATCTCGATATAGGTGCACAAAGGCTAGTGTTCTAGAGAAAACCGCCGCATAAACTCAACGTACAATAATTAGAAAGCTTCCCAAGAATAACCTTATGTCCTAAAATAACCACTCTTAAAAAAATAATATAGCTATAATGCCCTTGTGAATTCATGAAAATATTCCTTTGAATATTTTTTGTCACTAACCATTTCAGGTTTGAAGTGAGAAAATGACTAATGGCAGCGCCAGTATGACTAATCTATCATAATGCAACATTAATCTATCCAAACTTAACTTTGCTTTGTAAAATTTCAGCTTGAGGGAATGGCCTTATTTAAAAAATCCTATGTTGCTAATATTAGTTGTATCTAATTTTTAATCCATATTCAATTATTTGCCTTTTCATCTCGATAAAATCTCTATATAAGTGCTTTCATATTACCTTTGTCTGCTATAGTAAGATTTGATTTGGAAGTAGTGTACATACTTTTAAAGGCTTTTTGAATTAAGCGTGGTGCTTAGGTTAAATAGCCTTCCTTAACTAAATTAGACATGGAGTTTAGCTTGGTTATTGAACTAGAAATTGTTGTAGTAGACATTGGATATTTTGGGCTAACCCCGCATAAAACTTTTAAAATTAATTTGGGTAAGTCATGAGATAAATTCGAATTAGAGATGAGACAGGGGCACATGCTGAACTTTAATAACTTTATAGAAGAAGACACAGCTCATTCATCATGAATAAAAGAACTGTGAGCATTAATGATTTATTCACTTTATCTTCTACTACAAGTTAGTTTACCTCAAGCCATGCCTATATAAAATAGGATCTATGCTAAAACAATATCAATACATTCTTTTCATTAGCATAGATAGAACAAAATAAAATATCGACAAGCAACCTGTGTGCAAAAGTTGTATACTCCTTCGGGTATGTGTTGTCCACTAATCATTGCGTGCATAATAATAACTCAAGTGAAAAGAATCAAAAGATTAAAGAAGTAAAAGATGGCAAAAGAATGAGTGCAACAGAGGAGACAAGATGTTCAGGAACAACTCAAGATGCAAGAGAAAGGACCACCAGTCATTTATCCTTCATCACTTAGTGTCGTCACGCTCTAATAATGAAGGTAATATCCTAAGGTAAGTGGTCACTGATCTCCTCTTGATCTTGGCGCACACATAAATACAGACACAAACATGTTAGAGTTACAACTAAAATCGATTAACTAAATTAACTCAACATGCTTTATTCTTTAAAATTGTTCATGGCACCGTTCTCTTAATCTCAGTCTTAACCAAACAAGCTAAAACATTATATTCGATCTTGGAAAGATGATAGTCATACTTATTTGAAAATTTATATAAAGATAGATAATCCTTCTATTGGTTAAGCAATTTCATTCTTTTTTTCTACCATGTGAACTTAAATGCAACAGTCAATGCTTAATCTTTTGATCTTACCACTCATGTCATAAATAAACAATTCATGTAACACTAACTTAATCTTGTTTAATGTGCCTAAGGATGGAGAAACAATAAATAAAGAAATAGATTTGGTTCTGTTGGTGTTTTTCCACCAGCAGAGCCCATGCACTTGATCTCTACCTTGGTTTTACAAATAGGATAACACGTCGAGCAAAGTTTATTAATTCTACAAGTGAAAGTTCTGTGAACATGCACACTGAGCAAGATGTTGCCAGCTACTATTAAAGCTCTATTTCAACCTACCGGCTAAACCAAAGAACAAAGGTGACATCATCATCACTAGAGGTATGCAACTATCAAGACCTCTATCTCTAATATAGAGAGATAACAAGAGTGGAAGAGGAAGTCCTGTCGATAAACTTTAAAGATAACACTATAACTAAGGAGTAAGTCTATCAGTGGAGCCCACTAGGACTATCGCTGATAAGCTCACCCTAAAGATCATCAACACCAAGTGTTGCAAACATCTAGCTTAGGGGAGGAGCATCCCCTAGTTATCAGGTAACTATACCTAGGTGATTATTGAGTCTATTTTATATAGTCATAAAATACCAAAAATATATGAGCACATGAAGGTCCATGTCTTTAGAGTCTTATGAGTCCAATAGAAATAAAAAGATGAATAACAAATTAAAACCAAATAAATATACTTAGCTATTTACTAAGGTGTGATCATAGAGTGTATCTACAGTTAGTCTAGTTTAGAGTCAACTAAAAACTAAAGAACATTAAAATTTTATCTTGGAGATGATGAATAGTTGCTCTACCATAATTCCTTTCAAGTGCCTAGTTTTTAACCATGAATTCTTCAGAGTTTTGGACATGACTACTTTGATATAAGAATTTACTCTGAACCTGAAACTTGTCGAGGCATATGCTTGAGCTAAGTCTAGGTAATTGAATGATATGATACATGAAGGTCTAAGCTGCTATTTATCTTATTCCTAGCATTACTAAGTTCTGGAGATATATTTTAAAAATCTAAAATCTTACATGATGAGCTCTTGTATGATAAAGTTTGAATTTCTACCAAAGCCATATAATACATTTAGAGTTAGGAAAACCTTTGCGCATTCATGCTGCTTGCTTTACATTGAGTTTAGTCAACCTTTGATGTATACCTTATGAGAGCCTTGTCATGCTTTTAAAATCAAGATCACTTACACACTCCACCCATATATGCATTACTCCTACTCTGGGATGTAAGCGTAGTCATTTCCACTTTCATCTAGATCCACCTTAAAATGTTTTTTCTCCTACCCTGGGAGTAAAACACCTAAAAATATATCCCATCGGACAGCCCCTATTTAATTGCTCTAAAGTTCTTATCATTATCTCTCTAATTATTTATATTCAAAGGATGCATGTGGCTATGCAAAAGTATTGAAAAAAAGGAGAAGAACAAAAAGAGGAGTAAAAGATGGACAAGTGTCCTAGCAATTAAAACAATAGATGCATAGATGCCCGCCTCCTAGATAAAAAAAGAGAAAGAGAGAAAGAAGGAGAGAATAAAGATAGCCCATGTTTTTCTGCAAAAAGTTCTAAGGAGGCAGTTATTTTCAAGAAGCAAAAGTAGAATGAGGATTAGCCACTAAATAACATATATACACCTATCCACCATATTCCATACACATGCACATCTTGATTTGATTGTATGCCTCGATTCTGTGTGGATCCATTGTTTGACTTTACAATATATGAATTGCAAGTATGTTCATCCTTATTATTGCCACTCCTATAAGCTCCACTATGATCCTTAGTTGTAGGAAGGCATAGCATCATTAATGCCTCAGTGAGATCCATAAATACCAATATATAATAAGAGACTTGAGGGTATCATACAATTAAGCTCTGAGTTTTATTTTGAAAACTTACAAAACTCTGGAATATTGGTACTGTGAAGAATTTGAGACATAGTGCTTGACTTGATTGTTCTGTCTTTCGATTACTTAAGACTTATGCAAAAGCTGTAAAGCCCTATAATTAAAGGTAAAATGGGTAAGTTTGAAAGTTAGAGCAGCTTTGTCTAAACCAGAGGAGTATTTCTGTTTAAAAACAAGAATACTTAGAAGGCATGAAAGTATTGTAGCAACTCCTGATCCAAGTTTATTAGTAATTAGACTTAGCTTATTTGCCAAGAGACTGGCAAAAGGTAAGCTTAGGGGAGTTGTTGACGGTGGATAACGTCAATATTTATTAGAACTTTAGATATGAAAAGGCACATGAATACACACTAGTCTAGGGTTTTAACTGACAAGTTTCACGAGTTTTGCATATTCTATATTTTCTCGGGATTATTCCAGAAAAGCATAAAAGAGGGATTAGAGTGCATAATTATCACGAAACTTATCCGCGTCGGCAAACACCGGCATCAGGCTCAGGAAGGATCTAGAAGACACCCGAAGCAGTGGGACCCACAAGGGAGTCTAGGTGGGGCCAGCCGGCCCTACCCTGGCGCCGGTCGGCGCCCCCCTAGGTCATCTGGCCGCCGCCTTCTGGAGTCTTCCTCCCACGCTTTCTTGGCACCTAAGTAAAGCATCCCTACGTGGATCTAAGGTCGGTTTGATCCGACGGTGCACATAACATGAAGACGCAGATCGATGACGTGGTGGTTCCTTGCCCCCTACTCCACCTCAGCCTATATAATGACGCCCCAAGGCTCCTTCTAGAGGCATTCTACACCCTGGTGCTTCATATTCTCTACATAAATTAGGGTTAGGGTCCCTCCAGTTGATCTAGTTCTAGTTCATCTATATGTAGCAATTAGGAGAGACTAGTTCTTCTAGATCTAGTCTTGTTTAGAGATTAGAGAGATAGAGTAGAGGAGTAGAGATTCTGGAGGAGTTCTGGCCTGTCGGTGCTTCTTCGTGGTCAGTATTCTTACGGATTCAGCTCCCTCGCCCGAGTCTGCGTTACGAGGTACTTTTGTAATCAACAGTCCGATTCAAGTAAGCAGTTGTTCTTATTTGTTCTTTAGTTTACAACTCATATTGAGTGCTTTGATCCTGGTAATTACTTGATTGAAGTAGTATTTCATAGTGTAGGCATGGTGCCTAGGCTACGTTTACTTGTGAATGTCCCCTGATTGGCCGGATAGGGTAGCTCGCGAAGGTGACTTTATAGCTTTGTTGAATCCTCTGTAGTCCACTTCCCGTTGATAGGATCGATAGGCTCAAAGGTTCTTGGTAGGAGAGAACTCTAATTTCTGCTCTTATTTAGGTTACTTGCCCAGTTAGAACGGTATTATACAAGTTTACCGGTAGTTGGAACTAGATGTCAATAGCTATTTCCTCTTTCTTGATTTTATCTAGCCTAATTATAGGGTTAAGACTATAGACTTTGTCATCATCACAACTGTTCCCTGTGGATACGATATTTAAAACCTCCAGATAAAATGTGACACTGGTATGATATCTGTGCGCTTGCGGATAATCTTACTTAAATCTTATTTAATGGAGTGTAGTTAATTTATACCAACAATGTTCTTGCACATTTTGATCCACTCCAAAAGACCGCAAAAGCTTAGGAACCAAAGATGCAACAAAAGATCAAAGCGAAGGAAACTGAAAAGGAAAAAATTCAAAACCAATAAAAAATGAAATTGATTCAAATCTTGAGGCAACGAGAACACGAGGAGGTTAGACCCTACATTTCCACCTGAATCATGAGCTACAAGGTCCAAGAACACAGATGATAAGTTCTACTGTGAGGAATTCAACTATAGATCTCACACTGATGAGGATGGTTTGATCAACCTCCCCATTATTTATAGGACTTACTTTTACAAATTGCCCCTAAGTAATTAGAGTTGACTCACTTAACTCCGAGGGTGTTATGTTTAAACTCAATTTTTGTTGATCCGACGACCATGTGCCAATCACCAGTTTGCTTCGCCGCTCGACGAAAGATTCACAATGCCGCCATGTGTCACCTCCAATTCTCTTTGGAACTGTATCCTGGGTTTTGTGGCTCAAAGCTGAAAACCTTCATCAATGGTTTTGAGGCCCAAAATACTAACCGTCCATCATCAGTTTTGAGAACCAAACCAGCAAACCGTCATGTACGCCTTGCCAAACGTGGCTAACTGATATTGACATGTGTTCAGCCTCCGCCAAGCTTGTTGTCTTTGCCCCTCTTTCTTGACTTGAATGGTGCCATCTAAATCTCCCATGTAGATGCGTGTGTGGCCTTCATCAAGTGCCACGATGCCATCAGCCTCGTTCTTGACTTGCTTGACGCTATCTTCATCACCTATGTACTCTTGCACTTGTCGATGACCCCACGTGTGTCGGCCCAACAAGAGATGGTCGATTGGTGCTCCGGTCCTCAGTCCAAGCGTCATGTCAATCCTTCATCGCTCTCAGTTCATCGGCATGGTCTGTCTCTACTTGACCTTAACCTTGCCATCAACCACCATCTCCGAGTTCCTATATTTGCACACCATAAGCCAAAGAAACGTGTTGCACAACCCAAATCACATCTCGGTTAGTTGTAAACTTAATCCAAGGCGCTATGTACGTTGACCGTCACTCATCATACTCAAAAACTACAAGAACATATATTAGCCGTATGTTATCAACTTTCAAGGTTTAATAGTTTTGGTTTTGAGTTGTGCGTTCAATGCGTCGTAAAGTAATGGATTGTGATGGAAAAGGGGTGCAATGTAGTAGACTCGGAGCTAAAAATTAAAGTTTGGAAAGCAGGACTGGCGCATTATTGATGGCAAACTAGCAGTCCGGCCGTAGCTAATTTATTGCCAATGCCTGGGCTGGTGGGTTGGCCAGTGTCGGTGTTTCGTGAAAGCACCAACTAGTAAATTTATAGATACGCGTTTATGCCCGGATGGTTCGCCAAGAGGACACGGGGAGTATATTGGTTCGGGCGTGAGGCCCTACATCTAGTTCGAAGGGATCGTGTTACTTAGCGGTGGTTCGTAGTAGGGGCTACAACCGGTTTGAGAGAGGGAGGGGCTCCCAAGTGTCTGATTGAGCGTAGTGCCAATATCGTGGCATGTGTGTGATGGGTTTTCGGTGGTTTTTGCTATCTATTAGAGTCTGTCTTGTGAAATGGCTCGCCCTCCCTTTTATAGATGAAGAGAGGGAACGGCCTTACATGAAGAAGGTATGGGCGTGCCGTGCAGAAAAAGAAAGATAAAGAACGTTGGTGGAGTGGCTCGTCTGCCTTCCTGGGGTCGGGGCATCCTTCTTCCTTGCGTCGTACGCGATGATCAATGCTTGTCGCCGGCGTGGTCGTGTCGCCAGAGTGCTTACCCACGTCGTTACAGTGGGCAGCGAGGTTGAATAGTTGATTGGAGCGCTTAGAGTATTGCCCTGGAGTTAATGACGTCGTATGGCACGGGACTGGGTCATGACGGGTGAGTGATTCGGTCCATCAGCCAGCAGGGCGATTTGACGCTGAGCCATGCCCTTCTTCTGGCTAACAGTGTGGTCAAGAGCCGGGCCACGCCCTGCTCTGGCTAATAGTGCCGCTGGCATCTGCTTCCATGCCTGCCTTTGTCAAAACAAGGCGGTCAAGACGCTTTCGGCCTATGCCCCTACGCGGAGCGCATGAAGAAGATACGGCTTGACCGGGTCGTGGCCGGGCAATGGGGTCGTGGTTCACGCGTGGAGAGCAAGCCTTGGGTCGCTACTTCGCGAAGACGCCCGTGAGGGGTCGTGGCGAGCCGTGGGCTCGGGTCACGACCCCAGGAGTCCTTTAGCCCCGCAGGGGTCGTGCGGGCCACGCGCCCTGGGGGTCGAGCCCTCCCGCACGGTGTAGTTCACCCGCGGGCTTCTGTCGCAGCCTTCCAGCGGGCCGTCAGAGTGTCGGCCCGCCTGGTCCGGCCTTCGTTGGACCGTACGTGGGCCGCTAACTGCGGCCTAATTGGTTTCGTTTAGCCGGAGGCCTAACAGGCCGATTGTTTGGCCGCCGACAATAGCCCCCGAGTCCTTGCAGGTGTGGGTCCACGCCCGCGAGGGGACTTGTTGTCGAGGTTCATTCTGACTTCTCCGGTGGGTGAGCTCGGCGCACCCGCCGGGTGTAGCCCCCCGAGTCTCTTGGGATGTGGGCCACGTCCACGTAGACCGAATTGTGCGCTTCGGGGTAGTGGGATGCGTCGGTTTCGGATGTGCGGCTGGACGGTTCGCCCCCAGCAATAATGGCGTCTTGGACCGTCGGGCAGCTGACGGGACGCGCGGGTCTGCCGGGCATCGGAGCCCACGCCGGGACTTATCCGGGGGAGGCGCGTCCGCGGTGTCTCTGCCACGGGTCTGGCGTTGGAGTTAATGCAGGGGCGAGACGAGGAGGCGGGGCGTTTGGGCGTGAAGGCGGGGGGCCTTCCGCCCGCTTGCTCGTGGCGACCCTTGGGGTCTCCACGGCTGCTATAAAGGGATCGTGGAGCACGACCTCCCCCTTGCCCTTGCTTCTGCCATCTTTGCTTTGCCTTCCCACTCCTTACTCTTCTCCTTCCTTGCTTCTCCTTCGTTCACCGTCGGCCATGAAGAGGGGGTGCGCCCGGCCGAGGACGGCCAGGTCGGAGGAGTCCGAGTCCGTAGGGTCGTCGGCCCGCAACGTCTTGCGCGGCGGGGACACGCCGAAGGCCGGTGGCTCCAGACTTGCCGGATTTCGTCGGCCGGGCTACGTCGCCCGGTTCTTCGAGCGGCAATTTGGACCGTCCGTTCCGGGCGGCGCCGGCGCCCTTCAGCGTCTCCGGCGGCGGTGGAACCGTCGCCCCTCCCACTTCCGCATGCCCTCGGCGCATCACCGCCCTTGAGGCGGTGGTGGTGGCGCTTCGAGGAGGAGAACCAGCGTTGCCCCGCCGGCAATGGAGGAAGCGGACCGCGCCTACGCCGGTGAGGGTTTCTTCGTTTGCTCTTTGTTT
Source organism: Chrysopogon serrulatus (assembly GCA_015844335.1). Classification (NCBI taxonomy): domain Eukaryota; kingdom Viridiplantae; phylum Streptophyta; class Magnoliopsida; order Poales; family Poaceae; genus Chrysopogon; species Chrysopogon serrulatus. Next base: position 29,883 of record JADLZL010005244.1, on the reverse strand, counting down.
CATTCCTTTTTTCAACCCTTCTCTCGCCTTGACATTTCTCTCGTGTTGCCACGCAGGCCCCGGGCGGAGATGGAGGCAATGGCGGTCGCCGGGACCGAGCTTCGCCAACCTAGTCCACGCTCCCGCCGGCGGCGTCCGTGAGCGTCTCGAGATGGCGCAGTCGGCGTCAACGCCTCGATGGTGCGCGCGATTCACCGGGCGCGCGGTTGTCGCCCTTGCGATGGCGGAGGCGCACACCGACGTCGACCTGACCAACGTCGCGGGCTTCCCTGCTGGTGAGTCCCTGGAGGACTACGCCGACATGCTCCTGGAGTATGAGGAGGCGGCGGGAGTTGCGGTGGAGCTCTCCCCGGTGGACCAGCTCTTTGCTGGGGAGCTGTAGGCTAGGGATGGCGATCCACCTCCTCCTCCCCCTTTTTCTGCAAAATCATCTCATGTAATTGTAAGAGAAAAGGGGGAAATAAAGTATTTTGTTAACTTCGCAAGTTTGTGCAAATTTGTTTTCGCAGTTTTACGACTTGAGAAAAGAAATCGCAAGAACGATTGCGAGAAAACGAGTAGGTACGAAACGGTTCGTTCGAGGAATCGACCCCTCCCCCGAGCGCCGGGGGGGTTGCGTTAGTTCATTTATTGCGGTCTTGTGACCGCGCGCACATTTTCCCGGGGGCGCGCAGGGTCGTATGTGTTCGCCCCTAGGGTTTCTTTTAATTTTGAGTTTTGGACATTTCTGCCCTTGAGCCCCCGGCACCCTTGCAAACGCATGGGCCCGGTCTGGGGTCGAGTCTCCTCCCCACGCGACCCTTTTGTGGGGTCGGAGGAGGTGGGCAACGCTCCATCTTCCCTTCGGTTGGGTCGAGATGCAGTGCCCGGTGAGTTGCTAACGGGTAGTTCAAATGAGGCCCAGGTTCCCGGCCTTTGCGGCGCGCGGCGTGACCAGCCTCATTAATCCAGGTAGTTGATTCGTAATTTTCTCAATCCGTCCGCGGGCTCGTGGGCTCGATGCCTTTTCCACAAAAATTTCTGAATCAAAGATCAACCGTGGACTCGAACGCGGCCTGAGAAAGCCCTAATCACTTCGTGTGCTCAGAAAATTAGGCCGCTAGTGGGCTTCTTTCTCCGGTCGCCCCTCACTCCGTCGGTCCGGAGCGGCCGTGATCCCTCCGCAGGCAGGCCTGCGAACCCCGGTCCTTATTTTCAGACCTTGTCATATATAACTTAAATTTTTCGTAATTAAGTACAAACTCGTGGTACAAAATTAATATAGAAATTTAAGTGTTACATAAAGCGGATAATGCGGAGTAATCGCATCCGTGCGTGGAAATTTAGCCGAGAGGCGAGTTCACGGGTCTACCGATCGTGGCCAAAATCACGGCCAAGTGAGCTCGTAGTCCGTCGTCGTCGCCGCCGTCGCCGACGTAGTCGCCGAGGAGGTAGTCGCGATGCCGAGGAAGTGGAGTAGCGCCTCCAGATCCTAGAATTCGGCGTCGTCGGCCGGGATGTCGCGGTGCCGTGGGGCCGATCGCTGTCGTCGTTCTTCGGACCGGGTCCGGCGGCGACCGCCGCGGTGCTGGACGTGGGCGCGTCGGAGAAGCGCCGAGGCCCCTTCTTAGGCCGTGGTGGTCGACGATGAACATCCCGGTTCTTGCGGCGATCTTTTCTCCTGCATCGCGCTAGAGCGAGCCGACCTGTTGTCGTTGTCGTGCCGGGCTGGGTTGTTGTCGTCGAGGTGCAAGTCGGCGAACGACGTGGAGACGGCGTCGACGTTGATGTTGGGAGTGAGGAGCATCATGTCGTAGTCCACCCCGATGCTGATGAAGTCGAGGTTTCTGAACCGGACATGGGTGCCCGGAGGGAACTGAAGATCGTTGGATTTGGCCATCCGGATCTTTGGGTTTTGAGACGAAACACGCAAGGCCCCTACCTGGCGCACCAACTGTCGGTGTTTCGTGAAAGCACCAACTAGTAAATTTATAGATGCACGTTTATGTCCGGATGGTTCGCTTAGAGAACACGGGGAGTATACTGGTTTGGGCATGAGGCCCTACGTCCAGTTCGAAGGGATCGTGTTACTTAGCGGCGGTTCGTAGTAGGGGTTACAACCGGTTCGAGAGAGGGAGGGGCTCCCAAGTCTCTGATTGAGCGAAGTGCCAATATCGTGGCGTGTGTGTGATGGGTTTTCAGTGGTTTTTGTTATCTATTAGAGTCTGTCTTGTGAAATGGCTCGCCCTCCCTTTTATAGATGAAGGGAGGGAACTGCCTTACATGAAGAAGGTATGGGCATGCCGTGTAGAAAAAGAAAGAAAAAGGACGATGGTGGAGTGGATCGTCTACCTTCCTGGGATCGAGGCGTCCTTCTTTCTTGCGTCGTACGCGATGATCAATGCTTGTCGCCGGTGTGGTCGTGTCGCCGGAGTGGTTGCCCACGCCGTTACAGTGGGCGGCGAGGTTGAATAGTTGATTGGAGTGCTTAGAGTATTGCCCTGGAGTTAATGACGTCGTACGGAATGAGAGTGAGTTGTGACGGGTGAGTGATTCGGTCCATCAGCCAGCAGGGCGATTTGACGCCGAGCCATGCCCTTCTTCTGGCTAACAGTGTGGTCAAGAGCCGGGCCACGCCCTGCTCTGGCTAATAGTGCCGCAGTCATCCACTTCATGCCCCCGCACCGCCAAACAAAGGCGGCAATATGTTTAGCCCATGGCCTGCGCGGAGCGCAGACGAAGAAGATACGGCTTGACCGGTCATGCTGGCAGCGGGGTCGTGGTTCACGCGAGGAGCGCAAGCCTTGGGTCGCTTTTTCGCGAAGACGCCCATGAGCGGTCGTGCGAGCCGCGGCCTCCCGGGTCACGACCCTGGGAGTCCTTTAGCCCCGCAGGGGTCGTACAGGCTGCGCGCCCTGGGGGTCAAGCCCCCGTGCACGGTGTAGTTCACCCGCGGGCTTCTGCCGCAGCCTTCCAGCGGGCCGTCAGAGCGTCGGCCCGCCTGGTCCGGCCTTCGTTGGACCGTACGTGGGCCGCTAACTGTGGCCTAATTGGTTTCGTTTAGCCGGGGGCTTAACAGGCCGGTTGTTTGGCCCCCGACAGCCAAGGCTGGGATTAAGGGTCTGTTTGGTTTCTCTAGTGACTAAAATTTAGGTACTAAACTTTAGTCCTAGTAGTTCTATTATGTTTGTTTCTAGGTACTAAAAGAGACTAAAAGCGCATTAAAGAGAGACATATGCTCTCACAACTTGGCTTTTAGTCTCTTTTAGTCACTCATTGCTGACTAAAGCTACTAAAGTTTAGTTCTAGCAAAAACAAGGATTATTTGAAGTTTAGGGACTAAATAGGACTAAACTTTAGTAAGGGTGATCCAAACAGACTCTAACTAATCAGGCACAATATAGTTAGTTGGCAATCTACAATCTGATCTAATACATACAACACACACAACATGCATAATTAGTAGTATTTCATTACATATGTATTACTCCTCGGATCTCATCTAGTATTTTTATAAACTTAATTAGCCCAGCAAATGCTAGCTGATGCTATGTGTTGGGTTGATTAGCTGATGCACGCCACCTGCGGGGATGCATACTATGTACGCGTACTCCACAATGGATAATGTATCAGTAGTAGAATACTCGTACACGCATGCGCGCGTGGTGGTTGTCAGGTTGGAGATGAACCGGTGGGCGGCGGCGGGCGGGGCTCTTGGAGTCCGGGGTTCGGACAGGAGACGCCGTCCGAACGGCCTCGCCCACATGCACGCCGGCCGCACGCTGTTCATCTTCCTCGCCCCGCCCTCGCCCCGCCCCGCCCCCCGGGCGCCCCCCGCGGCGCCGGAGCTCCGCCACCGCCGCTGCCGCCGCCGCCCGCCCCGGCGGCCCCTACCGCTTCCCGCGGGGGCCTCCTTCTTCCCTCCCCGCCCCTACTCCTGCCACCGCCATCAAGGCCACGCTTCGCCGGGCGACCGCGACGCCCCCGCCCCGCCCCGCCCCGCCGCCCGGCTACCCTAAACCGCCCGCCGCCATCCCGCCGCTGTCTTCCCTTCCTCCCCCAGCCGGCCGGACCTTCTATACCCAATCGGAGTTGGAGATGGAGGAGCGGCGGCGAGCTTGGGTGCGGGCGTGGGCCGCGAGCGCGAGAGGAGGCGGAGGAAGAAAAACAAGTGCACCCGTTTCCCGCTCTCCCCATTCGGATCGGAGACGGGACGGCGCCTCCGGTCCGAACGTTTGGACCGGATGATTTCCGGGCGGCGGGCACCGCGCGCGCACCCGTTCGTTTGACCAACGTGAAGAACAGTTAACTGCCCGTTCACCCTGTACATGGTCCGGTTTAAGCGGTTTGTGGTTAAAAACCAAGTCAACCCGTGAACTCTCTGGTTTGGAACTCGCGGGTTCCACGGGTTCTGTGGGTTGGCACTCGCTGGTTTGCATGCGCCGAGCTGCGGAGGCGGCACGCGAGCGCAGTGACCGCACGACCAGCCGCCGGCTGTCAGCAAAGTCCGAGCACATCGCGGCAGCACACTCGTCGTGACTCAGCTTTTGAGATCTGGAATTGCTTACAAATTCATTTTGAGATGTAGGCTGAAAGGTTCGTAAAGGAAACAACAGAGATGAACAATTGAAAATCTCGTCAAATTTGATCCGGCAACTGGAGAGAGGAGACGCGAAAATCGGGACGCAAGATCTGGCAACCTTCAACCGCAGCAGTGCACCAGGATTTGGCGCCGACGAGCCTCGCGAATCAGCCGCGTCGAGCAGAGGAAGAGAAAGAATGCGGCGCCGAGTAGGCGAGCACCGAGGAGAGGAAGAGGATTCCTGCTTTCCTTCTAGTACCTTGGACATGTAGCGTGAGGGCACGCCGGCCTACCGACGAAGGCATCGGGGCAGCGGCGTGGGTGCACCCACGGAAGGGATGGCCGCGGAGGACGGCTCCTCGTCGCCTTCGTCGCCGCCGCCCACGACAGAGACGAGGTGGACCAAGATGATTACGGGTTTCACGGTCTGTAACCGGCCCAAACCAGCCCATAATAGCATTTACATTCGGTCTTCGGTGGCCCGGTTTGATGGGTTGGTTCTGGTTTTAACCAGACCATGTACAGGGCTACTGCCCGTCACGTCATCGTCGACATATATAACTGCATGTGCCATCCGTCTGACAAAATGAGGGCGCACGTAGTATGTCTTACGCATGCATGCGTACGTGTCCGGGCTACAGTGCTGTACCTATCTGCGTACGGTTGTGTGGAGGCTGAGGCGGCGGCAGCGCACAGCGAATCTGATTCCAATTCCAACACACCGGCCGGCATGCGTCTGCGGACCTGGATCCAGTGCAGTTACAACTGCTACTGCAACATATGCAGTAGCTGCATCTCACCCACTCAAAAGGTCACGGATGGCTAGGATCAGAGCCTTCTCTTCTTCTTTTTTTCCCATGTGCTATCGCTCACCAGTTTTCAGTTAAGTTATTGAGCCACAAAACGTTTTGTAAATCCAACCAAAACTAAATTCATGATTAAAAAGTAAATTTTTTCTATGTAATAATTTCTCAGCATATATGTTTAAGTGAAAAAAATTGTTTTCCCGCATTTCAATTTACATAAAGTCATTTTTTGGTGGAACATTTTTTTAAACAATTTTTTGCTGCGGAGCAGGACAGAAGCAATGGAGCCGGCAACAAAACAAAAAAAAAATGCTACCTTAAGGAATTGAACCCACGACCTGCCGTCTAACAATAGCAACGTAAATGATTTTCGGAGATAAACATTTTCCTAAGAAGAACGTCTTGATAACTTGTGTGATTCAAGTGTGTGGCCCAATCGTCTGCGTCCATGTCAACTCATGTCTCTTTACCTCATGTCGCTCAGATAAAAAAAATATTTGTCTCCGGTTTATGGAGATGGGCGTCTCCGAAATTTATCAACTAGAGGCTGGTATGGCGTTGTTCTCGGTAAATTGATTTTTTGAAATGGACATTTTGAGACGATTGTCTTTATTAATCGATGATTTTTTAGAGGTGGTCGTTCTAAGCGTCTTTTTCCTAAATTCGATTCGCGGAGGCAGTAGAGAGGTGCTATTGTTGGACCGCAGGTCGCGGGTTCAATTCCATAAGGTAATGATTTTTTTTGGTTTTGGTGTGGCTTCGTTGCTCCAGTCTTGCGCAACCACAAAAATTGTTCAAAAAATGTTCCAACATAAAATGACTTTATGTAAAATGAAATGCAGGAAAAAATAATTTTATTTCACTTAAGCATATACGCTGAGAAATCATTATAGAGAAAAATTTTTACTTTTTAATCATGAATTTAGATTTGGTTAGATTTAACAAAACATTTTGTGGCTCAACAACTTAACGAGAACTGGGCCAACTCTTCTGTGCTCGCTACCTTTTCCTCCAGAAATAGTGACGATAGCACATGGGAAAAAAAAAAAAGAAGAAGAGAAGGCTACTCTTTTCCTCTAGAAACGGTGACCGAATGTACATGGGAAAAAAAAAGAGAAGGCTCCGATCCTAGCCATACGTGAGCTTTTGAGTGGGTGAGATGCAGCTACTGCATATGTTGCAGTAGCAGTTATAACTGCACTGGATCCAGGTCCGCGCAAGCTAGCAGCTTGCCGACCTGATGAATTGGTTGGCTAGCGGCGGAGCTGCAGGAAACAAACAGGCAACGACGGCTGGGAAATGCTACTAGTAGCAGATACTGTACTGAAATGAGAGTTCAGTTAGTTGGCGCGCCACAGAAATTGAAGGAGATCCATGCATGCATGATATGAGGCCACGGGCAGGCAGGCAGGCAGGCTGGATCCGTTCCATTCTTCTTTCAGGTATCTGGCCGCCAGGCCTATCTGCTGCCTCGCTCCATGCCCGTCTGTTGTCTCGCTATATTCCAGGCAACCAGTGGATGTGCCGCGTACGTACCGAACCGTACGTGCCCTGGAAGGTTGGCAAATGGCGTGCGTACTACTAGACTGCATGCTGAGCATTGGGCGGGCAGTATCAGCATTCATCAAATCAAATCAAGCCGACCCGATGAATGCAATGCAGAGACCGGCGGCAAATGCATGCTGAGAAATTAAGTGACTGTTTGCATATAGTGATAAAAGTTTTGTAGATACTAATAAAAAACAAATTACACATGAGACAAATTTTTAAGTATAATTAATTTATCATTAGCACATATTAGATTTAAAATATTAGTCTTGCAAAATAGTCACAATCTATCCAATTTATTGTTCTTTTACAAACACCCTCTAAAGCATGCATGCAGGTAGTAGCGAGCGAGGGTGGGAGTGGGAGGGTCGGCCTCGGCCACGCGAGTATGGTCATTGAGCAATGAGAGTTTCATGGCTCAGTTACCAACACACTCAGTTTTTAAAAACAGTGCGAGAAAAAGTTTCATCCCTATGAAACTATCGCTAATCCCATAAAACTCTCACAATCTCTTTTTTAATTAATACAGTGTCATGTCAGCGTATTTAATGTCTATAAAATTTCATGAAACTCCTGTTAAGACTTAAGACTGGTTTCCCGTGCTCCTCGATAAATCGATGGTGGTCGTCCGTCGTGCGGAAAATTAGATGCATGCAGCGACGGAGCTTGCCAGAAAATCAAGGGGGAGAGGATGCCCAGGCCCCAGCTGGGAACGACAGAATGAAGAAAGAGAGCTCGGCAGGTCGTTGACCCCGGCGTGGAAAATGCGTCCACCACCACACGTCCACACCCAAAGAGCGGCTAGCCACCGGGACTTGTACATGAGGAATGGGCTTAGGTAGGCTGTCGCCATACCGTACGTTTGCTTGCTGGTACGGTGCAGGTACCCATAGGAGGTATGATCGACGCCCGCCGGTACGGTGTGTGCTCTGCTCTGCTGGCGAGCTGCTCCAGAAAGAGCGTCAGCAGCAGCACCTTTCGTTTCGTACTGCTCTGTGATGCACCCGCCGGGCGTCGCGCCACGCCTTGGTTTCGTGCGGCATCGCCCGCGCGACGTGCCGGACGCCCGCCGCTTCCATCATATATGAGTACTCTCTCGCAGCGTGTCACGGCCGGCCAAACACGCAACAACGCCAGCCGGGGCGTGCTCCGCCGAGCAGCCGTTTCGTGCGCGGCTGGGTCAGTCAGTAATGTAGGCGAGGATGGATGAGCGGCCGGCCGCCCACCCGCCCCTGAGAGACTAGTGGACTGGACCCGATCGACGACGCCGCGCGTCGTCGCTGTGTGTTTTGGTTTCGGGCGCGGCTGCTTCCGGGCGTCTCGATCGCTTGCTTCGGGCGGCTTCATTCCTTGGGCGGTCGGCGCGCGACGCGTACGTGGCCGTCCGGTCCAGCTCCAGAGCGCGGCTGGGCGACGCCAGCAGATTTCATTCATTCCAGAGATCGATTCAGAGTTGTGCTGTCCCTGCTGCATGCAAGCTTGCAATAAGACCATCATCAGGCGAGCCTCGAAGCAGCTACAAGTACTAGCTACCGTGCGTTCTAGGCCGTACGGTCATTGGTGATGTCATGCCAAATTAAAATCGGGATCCATCCAGTGCAGCACATACGGAGTAAGGGCACGCAGATCGTTAGTTTCACAATTCCCTCCACGTGCTAAAAATTTTAGCTAGCTAATTTTTAACATGGTGCTGTTTGGATCTACTATTAACATCTATATATATTAGCAGCTTCAAACATGCTGTTTGATCCATTAGTATTTTTTTAATGAACAGGTCGTAACCTGTTTATCATTAAGACGATCAAAGACATCGACAATTTTCAATCATTCCGCACCCACTGGCAAGATACTAGCGTTCAGGGCCAACGAAGAACATCCACATGCTAGAGCTAAAATTAGAGCCTAACAACTACAACACGTGCAAATTAAGGACTATATACATCACTAGAATTTGCGACCGTGGGTACGTACAACAGGCAAAGCGCTGAAATCACTTGGCCTATATATTCGACGTCTATCACCGGATCACGACACGAGGAATGTATTATTTTCAGCTATATATTAGTTTATAATTGCCGGGGATTCGATCAGTATTTGTTTCGCTAACATATACTTTTGAAAACTACTCGATCGATCATTATGCTTTGTGCGAAAATCATTTGAACTAGAGAGTTTATTTATGCATATGTGCCTTGCGCCAGATCTTTGCTGTACACACTACTAGGCTAAGCATTTATAAGGGCGGATCAAAACCCTCTATAAGGGCGGTTGGGCTACCCACCCTTACGCAAGCGCTCTTACAAATCACACATTTGTAAGAGCGATTGGTGATTGAACCACTCTTACAAATGCATTTGTAAGGGGGTAGCTAGCCGGTCCGGACATGCCACTCATGAAGGACGGTTGAAACACAAACCACCCTTACAAATAAAAGCCAAGTATTCATACAAATTAATTTCTACATAGTGACACATATAAAGATCAAAGCAGTAATTATTAGCAAAATTTTGGCTGTGTACGCAAGTTCAAGTTTTAGCAAAATTTTGCAGAAGATGGGAACCTCATAAAACAATACAATTTCATGTGACCATGCGATACATATTTGAGTTGGTAGCTACTACTTAATTATGCCGAATCTAGTGTAGTTTTGCGAAAGCTCGATGCCTTGAAAAGACCTTATTTTGAAAATGAGACACGGAGTTTATGCGCCTATACTTTGTGTCAAATCTTATTGTAGATCAAAGTGATATATAAAGTTTAACAAACATTTGGAAGTTAACTTCTAATTTGCCAAATTGAACAGTTCCATATCACCCTTAACTGCCAACCATCGCCAAACAACGTGCTATCTGTTGGCCCTGCTCAATTACATTTAATTCGCGCGCGGCGATATCGTTCACCCGGTTACACACGTTCATACACCGTTCCATGCATCAAGCAAGTGCACCCATGACCCACTACCCATTATCACTCGACCTGGCCATGGCAGCAGGAGCGTTGTGGCGGCTTGATGACTAGCATCAAGAACACCGCTGCCGTGTGCGATCTGACCAGCATGCAGCGAGCTACCTGCTGAGTGCTGTTCGACGCTGCTGGTCGATGTCGATCACCAGTCCACCAACCAACCAACTGCTGCTTCTTCTACCTCCCGTCCGCGCGTCCGATGCGTTGCTCTCATTTTCCTATCTCGTTAATGCTGGCGACCGGCCAGTCGGTCGGCCGTGCTCATCAATCATCATTGCGGCTCATCAGTCTACTATTAGTAGTAGCTTACTAGCGCCAGCTGACGCACGTATCGGCATCCCCTGCAACGGTGGTGGTGTCGCATGGGCATCAGGGTCAGAGCATGGGCAGCGCTAGCTTAGCTGTGCTGTGCACGCAGTTTATCAGGGCGTCCGCAATAGTAATACCTAGTACTAGCTACGTAGTTAGCTGATATGGAGGTGAGAGACCAGAAAAAAGACTATTTTATACTAGTGGATCCACATGCTCCTCTCATATATTCTTGGACCACGTGAAATAGATAAACTATTTGTATGTAACTAGTGAGCACTTCCTCTTCTACTTTTTACTTGCCATATCACATCTACATAGTCGCCTCGCCATTGATGAGTAACAGCGAGCTGACAGAAAGCTCGCGGAGTGGAGTAAATGTGAGTCACGGCTTAAATGCCTCCATTGAGTAGTTGGGAGATGCATTGGTGTGGCGTTGCGAAACTTCTCACGCCAATGCCCAATGCCAAATTGCCAATACGCACGGGTCAGGGCTGACAACGACTTAATGGTTGCTCCGGTGGTTGCACCCACCCGGCCCCGGCGCCCCGGCCCGCGCTAGCTAAGCTCTCTCTCTTCCGGTCTCCGGTCTTCCCCGTCCATCCTCCCCGGCGACTCCTATATATTCCCGGCCAACCTCTCCACCGCAGCTTCCAAACTCGTACGACGCTCGCTCCTGCCCCAAGCTAGCTCCTCTCTCTCTCTCTCTCTCTCTCTCTATATCTCTCCGGCCACATCGCCTTGCCGATGCGAAGGCACCACGACAGCAGCTAGCCATGAGCAGCCAGCAGCAACCAGAAACCACGGCCACCCCCGCCCCCGCCTCCGGCGGCAACGGCGGCGGCGGCAGCACGATCCAGAACGCGCGGCACCGGACGAGCGCGCTGAAGCAGTGCTACCACCTGGCGGTCTCCAACGCGCTGTACCTCCTGCTAGCCCCGGCCCTGGCCTACGCGGCGCACCGCCTGTCGTCCCGGTCCCAATCCCAACACGGCAGCTTGGCCGACGACCTCTCGGCGACCGCGCGGTCCGCCGCCGCCGCCAACCCCGCCCTCGCCGTGTCGCTGCTGGTCCTCGCGGCCGCGCTCGCGACGGCGTACCTGATGCGCCGGCCGCGCGCCGTGTACCTGCTCGACTTCGCGTGCTACAAGCCGGGGCCCCAGCACGTGGTGACGCGGGAGCGGTTCATGCAGCAGTCGGAGGCGGCGGGGGTGTTCACGGGCGACAACCTGGCGTTCCAGCGGAAGATCCTGGAGCGGTCGGGGCTCGGGCAGGGGACCTACTTCCCCGCCGCCGTGCTCAACTCGCCGCCCAACCCGTGCATGGCGGAGGCCCGCGCCGAGGCCGAGGCCGTCATGTTCGGCGCCATCGACCAGGCGCTGGCCAAGACGGGCGTCAAGGCCAGGGACATCGGCGTCGTCGTCGTCAACTGCAGCCTCTTCAACCCGACGCCCTCGCTCTCCGCCATGATCGTCAACCACTACAAGCTCCGCGGGAACGTCGCCAGCTACAACCTTGGCGGCATGGGGTGCAGCGCCGGGCTCATCTCCATCGACCTCGCCAAGCAGCTGCTCCAGGTAAAGCGTCCTTACTTATTTTCCTGTTTCGATCCTCCTGCTAGTAGTATCTGCGAGACTGCGACTGCGATCCCATCGAGAGCTCCAGCTGAGGGACTCTGACGAGTGACGAGCGTTCGGGGTGGTTTAGCCACCGCAGCTGCTCTGCTGGTTGTTTGCTTAGTTGTGTGGCCGGTGATGAGTGCACGGACGGTAGAGATCAAGCGTAAGTGACGAAGCTGGGGAGCTTTGACTTTGGTTTGACTCTGCATGCCTAGTACGACGACAGCACACGTGTAGGTGTTTCAGCTCAACTTTAATGATTAGGTTACAAATTAATTTGATCATACTTACTAGATAGAAATGGATTAGGTAGCAATTACGTACTAGTTAACTCATCTACAGTTGAATTACTCATTAATTTGAACCATCAGTTTGATAGTTGCGAAGAATTCAGTATTAGTATTATGAACTAGAGAGCTTGTTTATGCATACTCCCTCCGTTTCGAAATATCTGTCGCTTCGCTTCTCGAAAACAAATATAAATATTAAATATCATCGATTAGTACCATCGAAAAGATTTTTGGATCTAGTTTTTTAACAAAATTATTTGGAGATATAAATATTACACGTATTTTTCTATAAATCAAGTCAAACTTGTGGCACGCATCCCACGGTGAGACTTATTTTGAAATAGAGGGAGTATATGCGTTACGCCAAATCTAGCTGTACATATTTAGGATCAAAGTAGTAATTAGCAAATTTTGGATGTGTACGCAGGATCAAGTTTTAGCAGATTTTTGGGGAAGTTGGAAAGTTCATAAAAGAATATTTGAGTTGATAGCTGGAATCTAGTGCAGTTTTGCAAAGCTCAATGTTTTGCAAAGATCTTTTGAAAATGAGCCATAGAGTTTATTTATATATATGCGCCTGTATTTTGTGTCAAATCCTCAAAGTAATATTAGGAAATAAATATTTAATGTGCATCATCAAAGTGTAAAGTTTAACAAACATTTGGAGCAGTTTGAAAGTTTTCAAAAGCTTAATAGAGTTTGGGGAAAGCCTAGCAAACTATTGGCTTGGCTTCATAAAAAGTAGAAAGGTCTTGCAGATTTTGTCTTGAAGGGTTTGAAATCGAAAATGGAACAAAGAAGAAACCTAGGCCTTGTTTAGTTCCACGAAACTTTTTGAGGAGAGAGATTGTAAAGTCCTGTAGCACTTCGTTTTTATTTGGTAAATATTGTCTAATCGTGGCCCAACTAGGCTCAAAAGATTCGTCTCGTGATTTACAACAAAACTATGTAATTAGTTATTTTTTATTTATATTTAATACTCTTTACATGCGGCAACAAATTTGTGAGAGGAGAGAGATTGTAAAGTCCAGAAGCATTTCGTTTGTTTGTGGTAAATATTGTCCAATCGTGGCCCAACTAGGCTCAAAAGATTCGTCTCGTGATTTACAACCAAACTGTGTAATTAGTTATTTTTTTATTTATATTTAATGCTATTTACATGTGGAAAATAATTGATGTGATGGAGAGAGAGTGGAAAAACTTGCAATTTCAATTGAAAGTTGCATGGAACTAAACAAGGCCCTACTTTTAATTTCTATAGGGTGAAAAAATATGCTGGTTTCGGAAGATTGGCAAATTGAACAGTTAGTTCCATACCGCCACCCTGGAACTGAACCAAAGCCCTGCTCAATCGATCACTTTTGTACATTTAATTCGCGGGCGGCGATATCGTTCACCCGCCGGTTAAACACGTTCATACTACATGCATCAAGAGCACCCACCACCCAATCACCATCACCCACCTTTTGATCACTACTCCAAGTGGCCACGGCAGCAGCCAAGCGCTGGCCGGACGAGGAGCATCTAGAACACCGCTGCCGTGTGCGATCCGACCAGCAGCGAGCTACCTGCTGAGTGCTGTTCGTTCGACGCTGCTGGTCGATCGATCACCAGTCCACCAACTAAGCTGAACGGCTGCTTCTTCTACCTCCCGTCCGGGCGTCCGATGCGTTGCCGTTGCTCTCCCCTTTCTATCTCGTTAATGACGACCGGCCGGTCTGTCGGCCGTGCACATCATTGCGCGCATCGCCTGCAAGCAAGGGCATCAGGCATGGGCAGTTCTACCTGCCTGCAGCTTCTAGCCCTCGCCATTGATGACGACAGCTAGCTGACAGAAAGCTCGCGGAATAAATGCGAGTCATGGATTAAATGCCTCCATGGAGTAGTTGGGAGATGCATGGGTGTGGGCGCCAATGCCAGTGCGCACGGGGCAGGGTGGGCGATTGATGCACTCTGCGTGACCTCGCTCCTGATCGATCGAGCTGAACCTGACCAACGATTGCATTGCAGGTGCACCGGAACACGTACGCGCTGGTGGTGAGCATGGAGAACATCACGCTGAACTGGTACTGGGGCAACAACCGGTCGATGCTCATGTCCAACTGCCTCTTCCGGATGGGCGGCGCGGCGGTGCTCCTGACGAACCGCCGCTCCGACCGGCGGCGCGCCAAGTACCAGCTGGTGCACACGGTGCGGACGCACCAGGGCGCCGACGACCGGGCGTACCGGTGCGTGTTCCAGGAGGAGGACGAGACGGGGCGCGTCGGCGTGGCCCTCTCCAAGGACCTCATGGCGGTGGCCGGCGAGGCGCTGCGGACCAACATCACCACGCTCGGCCCGCGTGGCGCTGCCCATGTCGGAGCAGATCCTGTTCCTGGCGTCGCTGGTGGCGCGCCGGGTGTTCGGCCTCCGGGGCCTCCGCCCCTACATCCCGGACTTCAAGATGGCGTTCGAGCACTTCTGCATCCACGCCGGCGGGAGGGCGGTGCTGGACACCATCGAGAAGAACCTGGACCTCAGCGCCTGGCACATGGAGCCGTCCAGGATGACGCTCTACCGCTGGGGGAACACCTCCAGCAGCTCGCTCTGGTACGAGCTGGCCTACACGGAGGCCAAGGGGCGCGTCCGCCGCGGCCACCGCGCGTGGCAGATCGCCTTCGGCTCGGGGTTCAAGTGCAACAGCGCCGTGTGGCGCGCGCTAAGGACCATCGATCCGGCCAAGGAAAGCACCGTCGGAAACCCCTGGGTAGAGGAGATCCATAGGTTCCCCGTCGAGGTGCCCAAGGTGGAGAGCGTCGTCGTGTCCTGACGAGGAGGACGACGCTACTAGTTCTCTCGTCTCGTCGGCGGAGGACGGACAGAACTACGTACAAGATAATTGCTACTACTGCTACTGCACTACTAC
This sequence comes from Chrysopogon serrulatus, assembly GCA_015844335.1. NCBI lineage: Eukaryota > Viridiplantae > Streptophyta > Magnoliopsida > Poales > Poaceae > Chrysopogon > Chrysopogon serrulatus. The sequence continues at coordinate 14,881 of JADLZL010005244.1, read as the reverse complement.
TTCTCTTAGTTTTACAGCTCTTCTTCTTCGTTCTGAAAATTCTTTATTAAATGTATAAGTATGTCGACAAAAGCGTGATTTGATACAGGGAAGCTCTGTAACTGTAAGCACCTTACATACAAAAGTGTGATGATTGGATGAGATGTACTACTGTAGCTAACAAGGTTTGGAGCTTCCATCGGAAGCGAAAACCTGGATTCTTTGTGTTTGGCACTGGAAGAATAATATATGGACTGAAAATTCCACAAACTTGAAACCAGCCCAATCGAGTGACTGAAACTCTGTCCAAACTTGAAAATGGTACCACAAAGGAAAAAGTCCATATTATCTTCCTCAACATTTGCAAAAGTCCGTTAGCTAATTATTTTATTCTTTAACTGTAGTGAAAATTTCATATTCACATTTATAATCAGTTTTTTCAAAGATTTCGTCGAAATACATAAAAAAGATAAAGATAAAACCCTAAACCTTAGATTTTCAATTTTATGATTTTTCTATGATTTACTATGATTTTTAGAGATTTTTTAAAAAAAATTAAAATAAAAAGGTAAAATTGCCTTCAAAACTACTTATACCGAGACTAGAGAGATAAAACGAAAGGTTTTTGAAAGTTTAGAGAGGTGATTTATCCGAATTTAGAGTTTAGTGAGGAAAAATAGACTTCCACAAAAATTAAGGGAGGCAACGTGGACTCTTTTCCTAAGATAACGATAATTATTTGGACGCCAACCTTTCGTTGACAAAGGGTCATCATTTAAAAAGCGAAATTTATATTCTACCATCTATATAGCGTTTTGTTTGTGTGTGATGGGTCGCACACTACCCTTGTCCATCTATGTCACTCATGTACTTAACTAGCCGTGTCTCTAAATAATAACAACAAGCTCTTGAGGAGCAAACAAAGTAATAAGAAAAAAACATTCATACACACACAAACCAATTGCTAAGCTAATAATAGAAAACATCCAACCCATACTTTGATTAGTTTTTTTATAGATGCATCTCTTAATCAGCTATGATCCTCTCATACAAAGCATCTCTAAGACTCCAAAATCCACCTTAATTTTGAATTTTTTTTGCACTGAAAAACTCCCATTTTTTCTCAACTCTTCTATGCTTACGAGAATCAATATAACCACACGAATATATGTGCGTGTATATCTTGAGGCGAAATGCTATAAAAAAGAACAAGTAAGAGAGTACTCCATTCGTTCTAGTTGCTTTGATTTTTTTTTTACATCAAATTTACTATATATAGATATATGTTATATCTAGATATATAATAAATTAAATATAAAAAAAATTCAAAAGTAAATTTACTCTGTTCTAAATTATAGGTCACTTAAATAACAGATAACACCACCCTCACTTTAGTTTGGAGTGACTCCTATGACACGCTACCTTACCGGTCACCGGACGAACCCAACTGCAAAGTTGGCACCGCGGCACCGCCGGCGTCGACACCCTCCCCTCCGCCTCCGGCCTTCGGCCGCCTCGCCAGCGACGACCACGGCCGCGTCACATGACAAGACACAACATATCGAAGTCGCTCGCCGTCCTCCTCCGCGCCCGCATGCAGCCCAATCCCATCTCCTCCCCCCCCGCCGCCGCAGCCGCAGACGACCACTCTGCCGCTTACGGATCCCGACCCCGCCGCCCCGCCCGTGGCTTCCGTCCGCCACTGGCTCCACGCGTCTGCCTCCGCTGCCTCCCCCCCCCGCAGCGCTCGACAGCTTCTCCGATGGGTACCGCTCCCTCGACCTCGTCGGGCGCCGCGAGGTCCTCCGTTCCCTCGCCATCGACTACGATGTGCCCCGCGCGCGTGTCCGGGATCTCATGAGACAGTACATGAGCGTCACCTCCGCCGAGCCGTCTGGTGGGGATGGCGTGGAGGCGGAGGAGGGGGAGTGGGCGCCGCGTCGGCGCTGTACCGGATGGAGCGGGGCTCCGGGACGCACTCCGGCCCCGGTACGCCGGGTTCCTCGAGGCCATGAACGCTCAGCCAGGCGGACTCAAGTTCCTCGCCGTGCTCCGCGCCGATCTCCTCGCCTTGCTTGGGTGAGATTGATTGCAATTAACACTCCTATTGCCATACTTTGTTATTTTCATTACGATAAACTTGGGGGATTTATGGTGCCTGCCTGGGACCCTGGCTGATCCCAAATTTACAATGCAGGGAGGAGAATGCTCCAGCGCTGCGGGCTTTGGACTCGTACTTGAAGGAGAAGCTGGTGACTTGGCTTAGTCCTGCGGCACTGACACTTCATCAGATTACCTGGGACGATCCTGCCTCCTTGCTAGAGAAGATTGTGGCATATGAAGTTTGTGGCTGGCTCCCTGTTCATTAGGTTTGGCTCAGCATGAATTGTTACTACGGTGTTTCCACTGATGATTTTGAGTTCAATTATTTAGGCTGTGCATCCAATCAGGAATCTGATAGACTTGAAGAGAAGATTGGGCATTGGCCGCCGATGCTTTGGGTACTTCCATCCAGCAATACCAGGTAGGATTGAGGTCCCATTTGGCACGGCTGCATACAGCTCTGGCTCTTTGCTAATTTACATGGAGGAGCCAGAAGCCGGTTAAGCCAAAAATAGTGGCTTCACCATCTCCTAGCTCATTTTGATAAGAAACATAAAAATATTAGTTTGCTAGTCTGGCTTTCTGCACTTCTAGAGTATTGCTGCCTACTGTTACTAGTGATGCTACAAACGAATCTAGTCTTCTAAGTAACTATGCAAATGTGCCTGACCTGATGCAGATTATCCAGTTTTATAGGTTCAACTTATCCTGTTATGTATCAACTTTCCCATCATCTAAAAATTGTATTAACAATTTTCCATAAGGACGAAATTTTTGCATGACTGCATGTTTGCATCTATATAGTTAGTGGTTAAGATGTTGAGTGCAGCAATCAGCTGTTTGCGATATCTTTTCCTGCAGTTGACTTCCTCTGAGTTCTCTCACTATCTTTTTTTTTAACATTAGGGGAGCCCCTGATTTTCATTGAAGTTGCCTTATTGAAAGATATGGCCGCATCTATACAGGTTAATTGAAGTTTTTCATATTGATTAAATGGGTATCCTATTCCTCTGCTGCACCTTATGCTCTTCCTTTATCATGTAGGAGGTCCTGTGGGATGACCCCCCGACTCCTGAATCTGAAGCCATCTGTGCTCTATTTTACTCAATATCGTCAACCCAGGTAATCAAAGTTGTTAAACATATTTCAAAAATATAGATCTATTATAGCCACTAGCTTGACCAACAAACTGGTGCCTCGAACTAATCATCTATTAATATTATCAGCCTGGTTTATCAGGTATTAATCTAGGGAAGTTTCTTCTCAAGCGTGTGATTGACATGTTGAGAAGAGATATGCCATCAGTACAGGTACCACTAACAATTCCAACATTAACCATTACTGTTAAACATACACCATTTTTATTTTCATTTGTTCTAAACCACTGGGATGCAATAGCCTTGTGCTTCTGAGTGTCAGTTAATTGTTTCGCTTAAAAGTGTAGTACTTACTGTTTCCCTCAAAATTAGTTAAGGCGTTGATAGTAACATAAATAATTCATGAGGCTCACAAAGCTCATGTTAAGGCACTGTCTGTGTTTCTTAATACTTTGAATGTTATATGCTTCTTCTTTGGTATTTTATGCAGATTTTTGCAACACTTAGCCCAATCCCTGGTTTCATGCAATGGCTTCTTGCTAAGCTGGCCTCCCAAATAAAATTATCGGAGGCAGAGTCACAGGAGGGGAATTCACTAGGAGCTTGTTCTACTTTCAAAGAATCTATCCTTCTTCCTGATGAAGAGAGAATGATTCATGATGCCATGTATGTTCTGAGACAATGTCTGAAATTGAGCTTCATCTGTAGCCAGCACTATGCTTGTCTTATACTTCTACTGTTCTAAATTCTGTCCCTTTTGGAAGTTAATACTTAGTAGCACCTAGTAACTCCACATATTTCCATTTTCTGGGAATTTGGATGTTTTAAACTTTAGAAACATGCATCTGTTCTGCAATTTATCAACTCATGCTCATGTTTGTTGTGAATATATTTCTATTCAACAAAGCAAGAGGGTAAAAACTTCAAAAGATTCCTATTGATCTTTGATCAGTTGTGTTGTTACTGTTGCTGCAGTGAACAAGCTGATGGAAAACAAGGGATTGAACTATTGCACGATATACTGAAATCAAGACAGTGGATAAAATGTAACAAATTATCTGCTGCATTAAAATCGCCTCTTATGCGTTTATGTGCAAGGTATGCAACAGCATTATTTCCACTGTATGTGCACATTAGAAAACATGAATTAGTTCATAGCCTGAGTAGGTGAAACTGATAGGATTACGGATCCTACCAGGCTTACTACGCTGGTTGTAGGGGTGATTAATGGGAGGTCGAGGTCTGGGAGGTCGGGAACGACGGAGGGGCGCCGTGGTCACGGCGCGAGGAAGAAGGCAGAGGTGGCGGCTAGGGCTCCCAAGGGAAGCCGGCAATCAATTAGATTGCTATTGCTTAATCCTCACAATAGAGTTTTACAGTATTTATATGTTTGCTCAGGAAATTAACAAATAAACCCCTAATAATGATAACTGGGCTGTTAGCCCATCTAATCCTTGCATCTTATGCCTCCTAGCCGACCCTCCTAGCCACCTGTACGGTGCTGCCTGGTGTAGGAGATGCCGGTCATAACATCTCTCCCCCCGCCTGCGCAAACAGCTCGTCCTCGAGCTGGAAGTCGGGGAAGTGCTCTTTGAAGTCCTCCATTGGCTCCCAAGTCGCCTCCTCTGCTGGAGGGCCGACCCACTGCACCAGCAGATGCCAGGCACCGCGGGCGCAGCTGGGCACGGAGCACCGCTTGAGGTGCTGGTAGAAGACGGCCGCCGAGGAGAGGGGCAGCTGCCCTGCTGCTGTCGGAGCGCCGCCCTTGTGGGGCTTGAGAAGTCCCACGTGGAAGACGCCGTGGATGCGGGAGCCCTCCGGTAGCTCCAGCCGGTAGGCGACCTTGCCGATGCGCCCAACACCCGAACGGACCAGCATAGCGAGGCCCGAAGCTTCCCTTTGGCGCGGGGTCAAGGGACTGCGTAGTGCGGTGCAGAAGGCGCAGCCAAACCCAGTCGCCCACCGCGAACTCCACATCCCTGTGGGCTGCGTCATAGTACTTTCGGGACAGCTGCTGCGCTTGGAGAAGACGCTGTCGAATTTCAGCAAGAAGATCATCACGGTTCCGGAGCATGATGTCGACGGTGTCGGTGTGGGCGGAGCCTGGCTGGTATGGCAGCAAGGGCGGTGGCGGCCGGCCGTAGACGACCTCGAACGGAGTGGTGCGGAGGGCGGTGTGGAAGGACGTGTTGTAGCAGTACTCCGCCCAAGAGAGGCAGTCCACCCACGCACGCGGGCGGTCACCTGTCACACAACGCAGGTACATGGCGATGACCTTGTTGACCACCTCCGATTGGCCGTCCGTCTGGGGGTGAAAAGCCGTGCTCATGCGCAACACCACGCCGGCCAGTTTGAAGAGATCCCGCCAGACATGGCCAGTGAACACCGGGTCCCGATCACTGACGATGGACGACGGAAAGCCGTGCAGGCGCACGACGCCATCGAAGAAGGCCCGGGCGACGGAGGCAGCCGTGTAGGGGTGGCCAAGCGCGATGAAGTGCGCGTACTTGGAGAAGCGGTCGACCACGGTGAGGATGACTGACTTCCCACCAACCTTGGGCAGGCCCTCGATGAAGTCCATAGAGATGTCCGCCCACACCTGGGACGGAACGTCGAGCGGCTGGAGCAGCCCAGCTGGCTGCAGGGCCTGCGTCTTGTTGCGTTGGCACGTGCTGCAAGACCGAACCCAATCCTGCACAAGGGCGCGGTCGTGGGGGATGAAGAACTCCGCACGGAGCCGGTGGAGCGTCTTCTGTACGCCCTCGTGACCTGCAGTGTGCGCCAGGGCCAGCACCTGGTGTCGTAAGTCGTCGTGGTCCGGCACAAAGACGCTGCCGGCAGCAGCAGGCCGCCTTGCTGCCGCCACGGGTGCGCCCAGCTCACCGGGTGCAGACGGTCGAGGAGCTGCTGGGCGTCCCGGGCAGCAGCCGTGGCCCTCCGGATGTCGGGCGAAGAGAGCGGGCGACGGCCCGGAGAGGGCGTGAACAGCTGCAGCCCCCCTCGGCGCCACGGGCGAGAGAGAGCATCCGCCACGGTATTAAGGCGGCCGGGCGATACTCCACGGCGGTCATAGCCGAAGAGCTTGCTGATCCACCGAGTTGGGGCACTGTCGAAAAGGCGCTGGTCCAGCAAGTATTTAAGGCTGTAGTGGTCAGTCCGGACGAGGAAGTTGCGCCCCCCCGTAGGGACGCCAGTGGCGGACCGCCTGGACCAGCCCAATCAGCTCACGCCGACGCAGCGAAGCTTGTGGTGGCGCGCGCGGCGGGGCGGCTGAAGAACGCAAGGGGTCCGGGCGCCCCGGGCGGAGCATCGCACCAAAGCCCGCGTCCGGAGGCGCCACAAACGACGAACTGCTTGTCGGTTGGGCATCTGCAGGACAGGGCCCGGCCGAAAGGGGCGCTTTGAGCGCTCTGGAAGGCGGCCTCGCCTCCTCGCATCAGCGAAAGCTGCCGCGGGGCGCAGAGGCGCGGAGGGGCGCCGCGATGAGGCCGAAGTCGCTGATGAACTTCCGTAGTAGCCCGCAAGTCCCAGAAACTCGCGCCGGCCCCGGGCGGAGCGGGCGCGGCCAGAGGCGACCGCAGCCACCTTGTCGGCGCCCATGGCCACGCCTGTCACCGAGATGACGTGCCCCTGTAGGTTGGCACCGATACGCCTCAAACGAGCACTTGAGCGCTTTGAGGTGGAGGCGGTGTGTGCGCCAAGCAGAGCGCCGAAGACAAGGCGGATGTGCTGCAAATGCTCGCCCACGACGAGTCAGATCAAAATGTCGCCAAAGAACACTAGCACAAACCTGCGCAAGAACGGGCGGAGCACGCCGCTCATCGTGGCCTCGAACGCCGCCGAGCATTGGAGAGGCCAAAAGGCATCACCAAAAACTCGAAGAGCCCCCCGGTGAGTCCGAACGCCGCCTTGGGATGTCGCCCCGGTGCATGCGCACCGGGTGGTAGCCCGACCGCAAGTTGAGCTTGGTGAAGAAGCGCCGCCCGCTAAGCTCGCCGAGGAGCTCATCGACGACCGGATCGGAAATTTGTCCTTCGATGTCTTGGCATTCGTGGCGCAAGTAGTCGATGCGTAAGCGCCACGAACGATCGGCCTTGCGCACCAACAGACCGGGCGAGAAGGGCGGCGTGCTCTGGCCGGATGATGCCTTGGGCGAGCATGGCGGTGCAATCGGGCGCCCAACTCGCCCTTCAAGCCGGGGGTACCGGTAGGGCGCATAACACCGGGCGCGGTGCCCGGCAGGAGGTGGATGCGATGGTCATACGGGCGCACTGGCGGTAAGCCGCGCGGCTCCTCAAACACCTGCCCGAAGAGCTGCAAGAGCTGGTCGAGCAGGGGCTGGGCAGTTGCAGCCGAGACCGCCCGCACGGCTGGCTCGTGGATGTCATCCCGCGGTGAGCCGAGCCCCTTCCGTAGGATACGACGGAGCCCCCCGGTGAACGCCATGCACAAATCCTCAAAGTCCCGTGAGGATCGGGCCCAGCGTGCGGAGGAACTCCACACCGAGGATGAGGTCGAAACCGCCGAGGTTGATGCCGTAGCAGTCGATGCTGAATTCCTCCGTGCCAATGGCGAGGGCAACGTTCCGAGCGAGGCCCTCGCAGGGAAGGCGGTCTCCGTTGGCCACCAGCACCCGCAGAGATGGGTGGGGGGCTGAGAGCAGCTGCAGGCGCCGTAGAGTGTCGGTGTGGACGAAGTTGTGTGTGGAGCCCGAGTCGAGGAGCGCCACCAGCCGGTGGCCATGCACGTTGACCGGCAGCAGCATGGCATTGTCCGCGCGGAGCCCTGCTATGGCATACAGGGACACCGTGGGCTGTACCTGCGCCTCGGCCAAGGCCGCGGCTGCAGAGTCCTCGGCAGCCGGCTCGTCCGAGATAGCTGCAGTCACTGCAGCAGCAGCGACTTCCTCTGGAACGCCCTCTTCGATGTAGTCCGCGGCCTCCAAGTAGAAGAGGCGTTGACACACGTGGCCCCGGACATAGGGCTCGTCGCAGTTGAAGCACAGCCCTTGGCGGCGGCGTTCCGCCATCTCTGCTGGAGTGAGGCGACGGAACTGCCGGGTGGGCGCCGGGGCCGCCGGTGCTGTAGCGGGACCGGGCGGCCGTGGTGGGCGGCGCGCCCTGGCGCTGCTGTGGGCGCTGTCCACGCTGGGGCGGCGATGGTGTGGAAGCAGCGGCGCGACGCCAAGGCCTTGGCAAGGTACATGGCCGTCTGGAGGTTCTGGGGGGCACGCAGCTCCACATCCACCTTGATAGTGTCGGGCAGCCCCCCGACAAAGAGCTCAGCCTTCTGTGCTGAGGACAAGTTGCGGGAGTGGCAGACGATCGCGTTGAAGCGCTCGGCGTACTCCTGGACCGAGGAGTAGAACGGCAGCCGACCCAGCTCGGCCAGCCTCGTGCCGTAGACGGGCGGCCCGAAACGGAGGGTGCACAGCTCTTTGAAACGTTCCCAGATGGGCATGCCCTCATCCTGCTCTAGGGCATGGTACCAGGTTCGCGCTGCACCTGTTAGATGGTATGACGCCAGCCATGTGCGATCCGATACAAGTGTACGCTGGCCACGAAAGAACTGTTCGCAGTGATTCAGCCAATCAAGAGGGTCCTCGGCGCCATCGTAGGTCGGGAAGTCCAGCTTGTAGTAGCGCGGAGGGTGAAGGCCCGGTGCTAGCCCCTGCAGTCCGAGGCTGCTGAACACCGGAGCAGAGAACACCGGCGCAGGGAGGGTGGGAGCAGTGGTTGGCCCCCCTGGGTGACTGCTGTAGAACAGGGGCCCATCAACACCGCCGAAGAAGATGCCCTCGCTGTTGGTGGGCACCCCCCCTGGCATGGTAGAGGCGCCCAGGCAGGAGACCGGAAACGGCGCGGTGCTGGGCGTCGGTGTGGTCGTCATTGTGTACATCGGACTGGGTGACGACGGCAGGACGTGCTGCGGAATCGGGGACGGCGATGGCGGCATCCGTAGCAGATGGATGGGGACGCCGGGCGCCGACGCCGGGCTGCGCCATCGGGTCAGAGCGCCGGGCGGCTGGGACGCCGCCGCTGGAGCGGGCGGTGGGGGGGTCGCGAACTGGTTCGCGAGGGAAGGCTTGATGCCCGACACGGCGCGTGCCAGTTCATGGATGGCCACGGACACCTGCTCCTGGGACAGCAGCGGAGGAACATCCGGGGCAGCGGAGGACAGAGGCAGGGAGGGCTGCACCTGCAGGGCGGACGGGAGGAAACCCCGGCGGCAGCAGTGGCTGGAACGGCTGTGGTAGCAACCACGGTGGTGGATGGTGCGGCAGCCGGCGGCACGGTGGTGGTGGGAGGAGGACCTGACATAGCTGATACCAGATTGATAGGATTACGGATCCTACCAGGCTTACTACGCAGGTTGTAGGGGTGATTAATGGGAGGTCGAGGTCTGGGAGGTCGGGAACGACGGAGGGGCGCCGTGGTCACGGCGCGAGGAAGAAGGCAGAGGTGGCGGCTAGGGCTCCCAAGGGAAGCCGGCAATCAATTAGATTGCTATTGCTTAATCCTCACAATAGAGTTTTACAGTATTTATATGTTTGCTCAGGAAATTAACAAATAAACCCCTAATAATGATAACTGGGCTGTTAGCCCATCTAATCCTTGCATCTTATGCCTCCTAGCCGACCCTCCTAGCCACCTGTACGGCGCTGCCTGGTGTAGGAGATGCCGGTCATAACAGAAACATCATATAATAGTCAGAATCATTGATAGTTTTGTGCTAATGCCTATTATGTCTAGGTATCTTGCCAGAGAGAAGAAGCGAGGAAAAAGCTCTAGACGCTGTTGCAAATTTTCACTTGCAAAATGGAGCGGTAAGCTATCAAAACTTCACTTAAATGGTGCTACTGAGGAACAGATGTGATTTTGCCATGTTTGAAAAATGGAAGTTATGTTTGGTTAACCTCAACCGGAGAAAAAAATATTTTTAATAACTTTGTAAAAACGATGTTGTGGTGCCTTATTTACTACTGTATATATAAGCCATTATATGCTACTTTATGCGTAACTTTGGGCCTAATCAAATCAGAGCTAGTTATTTGAAACAATTGCTTCACATAACAGCAGTTGCTATTTTGGTAGATGATTGAGAGAATAAACTGGATGGCCGACCAATCAGAGAAGGGAATTCAACAAAGTGGAGGTATCATGGTCAATTATCTTTACAGGTATGCTTCTATTGATGTACTTCCTCCTCCCAAATTATAAGTCGTTTTTGACTTTTTTGGTTCATCCATTTTACTATGTATCTAGACACATTATTATATCTAGATACATAGTAAAATAGATGTACCAAAAAAGTCAAAGCGACTTATAATTTGAAACGGAGGGAGTACTAATGATCTGAATACCTTTTGAGAGTTTCATGAGCAATATGTCATCACTATGATAACAGGTTAGAGAACATAGAAGAGTATGCATTGTCATATTCAAGTACAGGGCTCGTCCATTCTTCACCTAGCCTGTCCGAGTATCTTGAGGTTAGTAATATTGGCTTATGCTTTACACCGCTAATATTTTAAGTGAACTGCCCCATTTATTACTGCTGTTTTTGTTATCTTGCTTTTGTATCTCATTGAGAATTCTATAGCAGCCGAAGGATTTATGAGAAAAAAATATTTCTGGAACCAACTTTGCTTCGTGAGGAATTTTATCTGTCACTGGATACTTTGAACCAGGATTTACATTGATAGGATATTGCAGCTCTTCCTCTCTTCATTGTGAACATGAGGTTTCATAAAATAATTACTGCACGAGTAGGTCTTATATACTCTTATAGCTTCTGGCATATGTGAGTTGGTCCTTGTGTAGTTTGTAAAAGAGTGACAAATTCACTGCTGTAACTCGGTTTTATGATTTTTTTCCCTTTGGAACATGTAGCAGAAAAATACTGCACATATGTATTATTTTGTGTATAAGCATTTTCATGAAGTTTAAAATAAAGCAGATGTGGGCATCTAAAGTATTTCCAATTTTACCATTGTATATTTTTTTTTTAAAAAATCATGGACATATTCAGATAAAATTTTATTAACAATGAACAGTTTTGTTGACACTGCCTTCCAGTGTTTCAGACCCGTGCTTGCACCACGGTATTTGAGAAGAGCCTCAGCGTTATGCTAATTTGGTAAACTACTCCGTTTGTTCTGTCCAGTATGTTACAAGAGCTGAACATTTTTGAGATTTTTGGAATCACGTGAAGTTTTGGTTAATGAAATCCAAATGCCAGTGCTTGTGGAGGTGTCAAGCTCCCCATTCGCAAGTAGTGCTACAGTGTTACGTCATGGCTGCACAGCTCAAAACATTGCGGTACACAAGAGACTTGCAACGCTCGCTCAAAAAAAAAAAAAGCAGATAAGTCTAAACGAACAGATGTTGCTGGCTGATTTTTTTTAAGAAAAATATTACTTGTTGGCTGATTTTTTTAAGAAAAACATTACTGGTTGGCTGATTTTTTTAGAGAAAAACACTACTGGTCGACTGAAACTGTAGATTAGTCCAAACAAAGAGTATGCTGCTGGCTGCAGCTGTACGTGCAACACTTTTTTAAAAAAAAAAAAACTGGGCATGCTCAATTCACATTTGCTGACAAATCGTCAGCCACAATTACAAGAATGACGTCGCACGTAATGTGCTCCTCTCCCTCAACACGACACAAACCCAGGACGGCAAGCTCATGAGCTGCCTGATTACAATAACGAGGTTTAGGCCTTGTTTAGATGGGGGGAAGAGAGAGATTGAAAAGTCCTGTAGCAGTTCGTTTGTATTTGGTAAATATTGTCCAATCGTGGTCCAACTAGGCTCAAAAGATTCGTCTCGTGATTTACAACCAAACCATGTAATTAGTTATTTTTTTTACTAACATTTAATGCTCCATATATAGGGTAGAAATTGATGTGATGGAGAGAGATTGAAAAGTCCTGTAGCATTTCATTTGTATGTGGCAAATATTGTCCAATCGTGGCCCAACTAGGCTCAAAAAGATTCGCCTCGTGATGTACAACTAAACTGTGTAATTAGTTATTTTTTATACTTATATTTAATACTCTTTACATGTGGGTACAAATTGATGTGATGGAGAGAGAGTGAAAAAACTTGGAAGTTGGAGGAGGAAGTGAACAAGGCCTTAAAAACACACTGGAAACTTAACATGTTGGAATCCACCAGGAGCTTTATTATTTCTTCTATATCAGGCCTGCAGATGCCGAGTGATTGAACCTGTCCGACACACTGGAAACTTAACATGTTGGAATCCACCAGGAGCTTTATTATTTCTTCTACTAGAAGAATTCCCCCGGGGAAGTAGCGATGGTTCTTATATTCGTATTAGGGAGTACGGAGTACTTAGAACTTTTAGATGTAAATTAGAAACGTAATAAATACCTAGCTATCAGACAACTTCGAAATTATAAACGTACTCTTTTGTATCATGCAAAAATGTCTCAAGTATCAAATTGTAAGATCCAATTATGCATAAGTTTTTTAAGTAACTAATAAACATGGGAGATGAAATGGAAAAGCGGAAATCAAAATATGTGGAAGAAAGCAACGCATCACCCATATGAGACCCATTGACAAAGAGAAATAATGATGATCTTACGGGAACAATTCTCATCTATAAGCACACGCGAAAAGTTTTTCTGGACACATTCCTCTGGCAACCATGGAGCCTTAGAAACAACACACTTTCTCTTCTCATCTGAAGGACCAGAGCACACTGGTGGAGCTTGATGCGCAACCTTTGGCATCTGCGAGGAATGGCGAGCGTCCCATTGAAGGTTGAGGCTGTGTGCCTGTGTGGTGGGCTCCTCGCACCAGCCATTGCAGATGGCAAGAAAACCACACCGGCAAGCCTGTGCCACGGCCGAAGGGGGATTCAGATGGCAAGGACCTCCCTGCATGCAAATACAGTGGAGCTGGTGAGGCGGATTTCTGCTCCTTCCAGAAGCTAGCCAATGGCAAGAAAGGACCTGAGCATGGCCATGGACGCTGCTACATTGCATCCGAGAGCAGGGAGGGTGGATGTGAGGCCAAGCAAGGAGAATTTAAAGGAGGCAATTGGAAGGAGAAGCCGAAGGAGAAGCGATGGCTGTTTCGAGCAGCAGTGGTGAACGGACAGCTCGCATGCCCGGTTGGTGTTCCCTGTGGGATGTAATGATGGATGGAAGTTTCTGTATTAAATTAATAATGGGATTCAAAGGCCAGCTACCATGCAGTTCTATGATTCAGTATGACGTGGGCGCAAGGAGAGGAGAGAAAAAATTAGTTTAGTGGGGGTTTCGTTTATAGGAGATATAGATATCAGCCCTGCACATGCCGAGTGATTGAACCTGTCCGACACTAGCGCTTTGCTGTACCATGGTCCATGGACGCATCAGTCTCCAAGATTGATGGTCGGGCGCCTACTACGCTTATAGCAGCTTGGAGGCCATGCAGACATGCGATCAGCCCCCGGAAGTCGCAGACAGGTGTGATCCACCCTAACCGATTCAACCAGAACAACATCGCCATCCCAGACCCCAGTCGCGCATGATGAAGCCCCAACTTCCACTCATGGTACTTGGCTGGAAAGAAGCATGCATCACAGTTTAACTTTAGCGCACCTTCTCGGGCGGTTTGGTCCAGTGTTCCCTTCCACTCCTTCTTGCCGTCGGGACAGCTTCAAATCGACATGCTTCATTTTTTGTATAAATTCTGATCCGATGGACCTTACCAAATCTCCGGACTTCTCCTCTTCCTCTCCTCTCTTATCTTATTGCGCTCCGTCCGGATGAACCACTGTTCCTTCTAGTTGTTTGCATCTCTTTTTTCCTGTATTTTTTTATTTTTTACGGTAATGATTAGACACGAATGTCCGTCCGTTTTTCGGACGTGTCACTCGCCTATTGCACCTCCCCCCACCCACCGCTCGTGCTTGGCCTCCCCGCAACTTTCGCTCGGTGCGGTGCGGCCTTTTACTTGCTCATCCGTTTTCTCTCTAAAAAACTATATCCTTATCTCGCTCCTCCCGACTGTCCTTATCTGCTCCTCCGCCCATCTCTCTGCGTGAGCTCGTAGACACAAATCCTCGCCAACTCCGCCCTGCAACGCCCAGCATCTTCACTCACGGCGCACTCGCAGCGCTGCCCCCTTTCTCCCATCCCAGCCCGATCCCCGGCCCCTGCATGTGTCGCTCGCCGTCCGCCCTCATTGCCGTTGCACGCCACAGACCCGCCATGGCCACTGGAGCGCACGTGTTGTGGCACCTCAGGTCTTCCTCAGCCAAGCCAAGGGCACCCACGAGCGTGAGGGCCGATCTTTGGTGTGCCTCAGGCAATCGTGGCTCGCCCCGGATCCGAGCCCTTCTCCTCTCCCCTCCGGATCCGAGCCATTCTCCTCTTCCTCCGAATCTGAAGGACGCGACGGTGGTGAAGGGTCGAGATGGCGGACTAGAGGAGGGGGGGTGAATAGTCATTTCTAAAATCTAATCGCAGCGGATGACCGAATAAAATGTGGAATTAAAACTATCGGTCTAATCAAGACTTCACCCCTCTATCTATGATCAAGCACCTTACAAAATAGTCCTAGGTTGAACCACCATCCCCTTTGCAAATGTGCCAACACCACCAAGTGTACATTACCATGTGCAAGTGTGTTAGCATTTTCACAAACATTTTTCAAAGGATTTTCACTCCTTCTCACATCACCACT
>JADLZL010005243.1:0-129627 GCA_015844335.1 Chrysopogon serrulatus | reverse complement strand
GATCCGAGCAAGAACTTCTCCATCTGTGATGCGCCTCGCCTTGGTCCGGGATGTGTTCTTATGCAAGAAGCGAAGAGTAGTGGCCTATGCATCAAGGCAAATGAGGAAGTATGAGCTGAATTATCCCTACTCATGACTTGGAATTAGCAAAGAAGTGGTTCATGCTTTGAAGATATGGAGGCACTATCTTATTGGGCCATAGGAGCGACATTTACATCCACTCATAAGAGTTTGGAAATATATTTTCACTCAGTCGACCTGAACTCTGAGACAACAGTCGATGGTTGGAATTGGATTACAGTGATTATGATTTGGAAGTACATTATCACCCCTGGCTGGCCAATGTTAGTAGCCGATGCTCTTAGCGTGAAGAGTTATGCAAATGAGGATTCGACAACACTTATGCCTAAGGAGTTGTGTGCCTGAAAATTGAGCATCTCAATCCGGGCTTTGTCAATAGCACAAGGGAGGTGCCAGAAGAGCCGACTTCTAGGAGCAAGAAATCCAGCAGTGTCAACTTGAGGGACGAGAAACTAAAAGAGATTGCAGCAGAACATAGCGATCGGGCAAAAGCAGTCAGATTTCGTCTCGGATGACAATGGGACTCTATGGTTTGGGAGAGGATATGTGTACCCGCCGTGAAGTGCTATCCGAGAAGCAATTTTGCGAGAGGCCCATGAGTCGCCTTATTCTATACACCCGTCAGAAGTACTAAGATGTACTTGGATTTTGAAGGGAGAAATATTGGTGGTATGGATTAAAGAGAGATGTGGCGTAATATGTAGCTTTGTGTGACACTTGTCAGCGGTCAAAGCTTCGAACATCAACGACCGGCCAGGTTACTACAACCAATGAAGATACCCGAGAGTGGAAATGGGGAAGAAGTTTAGTATGGATTTTATAGTAGGATTGCCACGTGTACTCGAGTAGGGTAAGGACTCGATATGGGTAGTAATAGTGGATCGGTTAACTAAAAGTTGCTCACTTTATACGGTCAAGTACTCACCTCACCATGGACCTGGGTTAGCGTAGAGTCGCATATTGAGAGGATAGTATGTTTACATGGTGTACCCAAGAAGATCGTGTCTCGATAGAGGTTCTCGCCTCACATCACATTTCCGAAGGGTGTACATGAGTCACTTGGGACGAGCTTTTCAAATTTCAGTTTAGTTTATCATCCTCGACTCGCGGACGTGCACCGAGAGGACTAACAGAGAGTTGAGGATATGCTGAGAGCATGCGCCGTATAAGGCCATGGTACTAGTTGGGATAAGAGCATGCCATGCAGTAGTTCTCTATACAACAACAGTTACCGAGAGTTCCTGGTGATGGGTACCGGCTTGAAAGCATTGTATGGTCACAAGTGTAGACACCACCGCTTTTGGAATCAAACACATAATTCACCATCCGTTACATCGAGTTCACAAATAGTTTACAAGTGACATAACATAGAAGTACTTAATTATTACAATACCAGTTTGCAGTAGTAAAAGCAACATAGTTTTGAAACCATTCGAATACACCACACTTAGTTCAGATACATGCCAGATCCGGAGTCATCCCACAAAAGCATATGATAAGATAAAGGAAACGATCATTGCCCATGATCTAGTCCTCATCCCCAACGGGGTGAAGACATACCTTGCAGAAGCCTGTATAAAGAATATCATCTGCAACAAGAGGGAATAAACCCTGAGTACGGGGATGTACTCAGCTAGACTTACCCGTCATAAATCAGAAATAATAAGACACCAAAGAGTATGCAAGGCTGAAATATAAGTGGAGCTAGCTTGACAACAATTTGCATAAAAGCATAAGTAGTACTTGATGAACAATTAATTAAACTAGCAGCAGCTTAAATTATTTTACCTTCCAACTAAGTGTACCCTGTACTAAGCAAACACTGATTATAACAAGCATTAATAACCATATTCATTTTGGTGCAGCTTTCATTAATATCCATATCAACTTTGAACCATAATTATTTAGTGAAATCTACGAAGCCGGAGGCAATAGTCAAGTTCTCACTATCCGGGAGAGACGGCGATTCGAATCGATTCCAACCGAGCTCGGGGGTATTCCCAACACACACCCAGCAATCGGATCGAGTCGCCTTAGGTCACTCTTCGCACAACTCAGTAGCGGGCCCGGTTCTCGCGTCGGCAAAAACCGAAAGTCGGATAGCCAGGATGTTCAAACCATGCTAACCCAAGGGCGGCGCCAGACAGCTAGACATGCTTGCCCTTGGTCTAGTATGCCGCTATCCCGCGAATTGCCCAACCGCCCCCGCTTTCCGTCTTGAGTTGAGCTACCGAAGCCAACAGGTCGACGCTCGGGTCTGGCTAGCTATGTGAGAGGCTGCGTTCAACATGACCAAGAATGGACAACGCTTCTAGTCCTTAACCGGCACAGACAGGGTCCACTGTCCCTGCCCGGCCTTCCTTTCAACATTAACACATGGTTCATGTTCCACGATAGCATATATATATAGCCAACCGTGACCGAGAGTAACCTCCTATAACTTCGCGGATGACAGGATATCACCCGACTTCTACCGGTCTAAGCATGGCTAAGCATTTGCATCGCTCCTAACCTAAAACATAGGACTCGGGATATAACATATATCTTGGACAAGGATAGGATAAATGCAGCAACATCTTCAATCAACTCCTAAACTTAATGCGATAAACAACATAAAGTACTCAAGTGCATTTTATAAAACATGGGAAGCTTAATATGCTCCGGGGCTTGCCTTTCACAAAAGTTGCAGGCTCGTGATTCGGGCACTCAGCTAGCTCTTCTTCTACGGCGGAGTTGCTTTTTTCTGCTGCCCCCTTGCTCCTCCTCCCGGTGCTCTGCTGCAGGTCCCCGAACTCAAGACCGTTACCCCCTTCGGCGAACCTATTGAATGCAATGCATAAATGAGAATAATGAATGCACAAGATGATTATGTAAGAGAGTGAATAACAGCAACAACACTAAACCTCCAGCTGAGGTGATGACTCTATTCAAATCACTTTAAGTTACAGAGTAGGTGCATATCTCCTCTCTAAACAAGATTGAACACTCACCAAGCAAGTCAAGGTATAACTTTTCATCATCAGTTAAGGACATACAACCTGCACCTAATCACGTGTATAAATTAGCAAAGCATCTACAAGGTATAAGTCACACACACAAGGGCAAGTATTCAAAGCAAGCACATTTCAGGATTTCTGTCCTACAGAGAGCAGCTGAAAGAAGTAACTGTAACTGGAGTTCTATAAATCTAATTGACATGTATGAGGACATTCTGGAAAGCTCATGAAATTGTCTACAACTCTTATTTAGACATTACAGACAGATTCAAAATCCAAAAATGCCAAACAATCAGCTTTCCCAGATCTGTCCAGAAATTCCAGAGAGGAACCCTTTCTCTGGAACCTCACAAGATAATACCATAACTCCTAAAATACTCCACCAAATGCTCTCAAATTTTAACAGCAACTAGATAATGAAATTATCTATCACTTTGCTATTGACCACAAAGTCAGAGAACACCATCTAAGCTATGCAACACCAAAAGTATCACTAGCTGTCCAGAAAAGCTTAAATTAGAGAATTAATTATTTACTCATGTTCAAACTTACAATTCAAGCTCACCCAACCTGACCAAAAGTTAAAGTATGACTAATGATTAACAGAAAACCTAACAAGCCATTCTAAAACATTAATTAAAGTACCCTTTTCAATTCATTTCATTATTTAAGGGCACAAATGAGCACATAGTAAAAGTACCCAGAAAAATCCCTAAAAATTACAGTGGACTACTCATATCTCACATAGACCACAGTTCAAATTTCACCTTAAAATACTAAGTACAACTTCCTGTATTAAAAGAATAAACTACACAAGCTTAAAGAAGGATAAATCATAAATCCATTTGAAAAGTAGCAAACAACAGATTTTATATTTTTCTTAGCATCATCATAGCATTAAGATACAATGTTCCAAATCTCACCTCATAAACATGCATATAGAAAACACAAGGCATAAAAATTAACTTATTCAGCAACTGCCATGCAAAACAGGGGTACATGACAACCAATATTTTTCATAGACAGAGCAGGTCAAAACAAAGCTAACCCCACTGGTTTCATATTTTTAGCATCAATTAATAATTAGTTATGCATTAAACCATTTTCCAAGGCCTAGAGCAAAATAAATAGATCAAACAAAATCTACTGTAGAACATAGCCTATTTCATATTTTTATTAAAAACTAGACAACTCCAGAAACCTAGCAAAATTGGAATCACATCATTTGGACACTCCTAGCTCCCGATATGATTTAATGAAGATTGGAGCAATTTCTGGAAATAAATAAAACGAAAACCTAAATCTAAACCGGCTGACAGGCGGGGCCCGCGGGTCAACGGACCCACCTGTCGGCCAGACAGAACAGGGGACGACGGCGGCGCGATTTTGACCGCCCCCAGCTCGTCGGCGGTGAGGTCGCCGGCGGTGAGGGTGGTACCTTCGCGACCTACACGATGAACCGCACCTATCGACCTAAGAAAAGCAAGCTACCGCGGCCTCTAGCTACCACGGCGAGGCACGCCGGCGGATGGCGGCGCGGCACGGCGGTATGCTCGTCGCTCCCGACGTCGGTGGCTCGATTTAGTGTGGAATCGGGTTTAGAAGGTCCTAGACGAGGTTAGGGTTTAGGATTTGGCCGGCATTGAGCTCCGAGAGCCGGCGCGTGCATGGCGACGGCGGCGACGAGAGCGCGGCGGCGGCGCCTCCGCCTCCGGCGGGCCAGCGCTTTAATCGACGAAACCAACACCCTAGACTCAAACTACGGCCCACGGTGACTCCGGTGCTCGCACTAGAACAGAGGAAGATGGTCGGAGTAGTGCCGACCGCGGCGAGCTTGAAGCTCGGCGGCGCTCCGGCCATGGCGGACGGTGGCGGAGTTCAAAATGTGGCCTCACCAGTGGACCAACGGCGACGCTAACGGTGTCAGGGGATGGCGCTCATTGTGGCGGAGCTTGTGGAGGAGTTTGGTGGCTAATGGCGTGGTGGTTGTGCGGTGGCACGCCGGTGAAGTCACGGCGGCGTCGGTGTCGCCCTTCTCCCCCGCCAGAGAGAGCAGAGAGGAGAGTGGAGAGTGGGAGCGAGGAAGAGAGAGCCAGGGCGCGCCCGTGATGTCGTCGTGGCCGCGACGGCCTGACCGGTGGGCCCCCGGCCGGCGTCGGGCGCCAGATGGCAGCCACGCTCTGCCGGCGGTCGGCCACCCCGGCCGATTCAAACGGCCGTGACGCCGTTTCAGTCTGGCACGAGCTGACTGAAACCCCCTACTTAACGTGTCAACAACTCTTAATCCGTGCAGTAATAGCCAAAATCATATTAGTAAAAGTTGTAGACTTATAGTTGTTCTCCAACTTTGTTTACAGGAGTTTGCACTGGTTCGGCTTGGTTTGGAAACTACAAGGTGATGAAGTACCCTAAAACGAAACTGAAATGCAGTTTCAGACTTAGCCATTTTTCAGGGGCTCGATTCAGCACTGATTTTGACAGAAATGTGGGTTTTTGAGCACCTTGTGCACATTTTCATGGCATGCGTCTTAAACAAAGTTTGTTCCCTACTAAATTCCCTACAACTTTTATTTAGGGCCCACAGCCATGCAAAGTCTCTAGCTTGCAGATTTGAAACAGTCAAACAAAACTACCTTGAAAGGCATATCAAGTCAAACTAGTGATTAGGAGCATAATTAACCAAAATGTCCAACATGAACATTGTTCCATTTAGTGTCCTAAGCATAGTTGAGCTACTGTAGGGCACTTTTAACAACATTACATGTCATTACTTAGTATCAAGCAAGCAAAGCCAGCATCACATGCACTTTTCATAAGCATACACATAGGAACGGTATAAGAACTTGTCACACACATGCATATATGAAATGATGATGATGCTTATGACCAGTTTATGCAGGTGATTATGTGAGCCAACACCTAGGGTGTTACACAACTAATCTTCCAAAATGATATAAAAGCAATCTATCTACCTAGAGTAGGGCTTTAACTAACGAATTCCACGAGTTTTGGTGAATCAATGGTTTTGCAGGTAAACACCAGAAAAGATACACTTTTGAGCTACACTGCAACATAGAATACCAGAATGGACGCCACGGCAACACAGGAACATTCTAGAAGAGACGAGAAGGCACCACACTGAGCCAGGGGCCGGGGCGGCAGCCGCAGACCGGCCGGTTCGGCCCCGGACCGGCCGGTGCAGGGCTACTCGGTTCGTGCCCCGGTTCGCCCGGTTTACTCCACCGCCTTTGAGGAATGATCTCCACCCTCCGTCAAGGTCGGTTTGATCCAAGGGCTCACGTTGATTCGCCAGGGCTATAAAAGGAGAGGCACACCCCCCAGGAGGAGAATCCAAGAATCCAGAGAAGAGCTTTAGCTAGAAAACCTAATTAGGATTCTCGGAGGTGTCCCTTGAATGGATGACCTCTCGAGTTAGCATTCCAAGAGAGAGCTAGTTCTATACCTCTAGAAGCTAGTTCTTCAGCGGGAGAGAAATAGAGTTTGAAGAGAAAGTTTTGGAGGAGTATCGGCCTGTCGGTGCTACCTCTACGGCTTGTACCTGAGACTACTTGGAAATCAACTTCTGTGTTCAAGTAAGTAACATTGTTTATTCTGTTTTGCTAGTTTACGACTCTTTTGAGTACTTTAATCCTTGTAGCTCTTGGGTTAGAGTAGTATTCATAGTGTAAGCGTGGTGCTTAGACTCCGTTGCTCGTAGATATACCCTATTGTCTGGATTTGGTGGTAGCTCGCGGAGGTGACTTATAGCTCCATTGAATCATACTTATTCCACTATCCCGTCAGTAGGCCTAGCAGGAGAATAGTTGGTAGTTAAGTATAGTTTTGTCTATGCTTATCCTATCCAACTCCCTAGCGAGACATTTTAATCATAATTTGCTTGAGCCTGAACTAGAAGCCCTAGTTGTCCCCTCTATATCCCTACCTTCTACAGCCTTGTTTGCTACTCAGTGGTTAAGTGTAGTTTAGAAGACCCTCACACATCTTCCTTTGGGTTCGATATTAAAACTGGGTATACTTATCCGGTGAAGTGCTACAACGTATCCGTGCGCTTGCGGAATTATTCAGTAGGCATTAACAGATACCAACAGTGCTTATACGTTGTTTATCTGTGAATGCACCCTATAGGCTAGGTTTGGTAGATCGCGGGTGTGACATTCCTGTTGAGTCCTATGTAATCCGAACCCCGTTTATAGGCACAGTAGGGCTTGTATACGACGGAAGAGTGTGCTATGTTCTCAAACTTCCTTAGTATGTCCACTATGAATAAATATAATGCTAACCTTAGCCATGATTACTAGGTGTATTGCACTAACCATAATATACATTGACATGTAGCTAGGAATAACCTAGGAATATCTCTTGATGTTCTACTAGCAACCCTAATGATATAGCTAGGAGTCTCTATCTGTTTATGCTGATGATTATATACTTATCTTATCTATTATCTTGTGATTTACCCCTGCATTGAGTAGCGAGGACATGGTTATGCCTATTTGTTACACTTTAGGTCAACTCACTACCTTTACACAGCCATGTAGACCTTCCTTTGGGAAAATATAAATGACAACCCGTAATACTCCGGGTAAAATGCTACAATGGTATTTGATCTGTGCGCTTGCGGATACATTTCTATATTCTAAATGGTGGCATGATTTAATACCACACACCTTGGTGTTATGCTGGGGATGACAACTTGGCATTCTAGTGGCGGTGCGCTATTCTAGCATTCTTGGTGCCGTTATTAGAGATAACATTAAGAGGTGTCAACAATGCCCAAGATTTGGTTGCTATAAGATTTCGCCGCTATTGCTACGCATAATAAGTGTGGCAATTGAGACTATATTGCAACAATAAGAAGTGGTGGCAACATGTTCAATTGCCACGCCATAGATTTGGTTGCTATAAGATGCAGATGCTATTGCTACGCATAACGAGTATGGCAATTGAGATTATGTCGCAACACCAAAAAGTGGTGGCAACAATAGTTCTCGTTGCTATATCATAATGATTGGCGTTGCTATATCACTTGTTACCATGACCTGTTTGGGTGGTTATAACTTATATTGCCACGCTCATTGTGTGTCGCTATAACATATATTGCTATAGAAAATATTATTGCCGATTGCCGCTTTTACAATGCTTTTGGTTTGATAGAATGATAACATCAAACAATATTGTCACACATTAATTTTTCGATAATAGCAATATAGAATCAACAAAGTATTTTGATAGAACTATTGAACCAAAATATGATGTCTATTTACATCTACAATAAAGCAATCCCATACCAAACTCAAGTTACGTAAAACATTATTCAAACTATCTCACAATAAGATATTCAAGACATTTGTTTCTAATATGATTTGCCTAGGAACCACCGAAGCTTGGTAAGATCCACTCAAATCTAGCTTCATCACTTGCCTAGCATGCGCTGGATAGTCCCTTGTGCCTCACTTCTATATCCTGCAATTGAACAAAAATATAAGTTGACACTAGCTAGCAAAAGAGCAAGGACACAATTTTGTCCAGTGCGTATAGAACAAGCAATAGGCAGTTGTGAAGACATGTGCTATAGTTAATAAACAGTAGAAGCAATAGCTAAAGACTATTAAGGATGAAATGGATATACAGAGCACATGGTAGTGTTATTATGTATATTAAGAAGAAAAAAAAAGATATCTGTACGCATATGGGTTTAGAACCGGCATGAGGTAACACCAGATATATTGATCATAAGAAATTAGAGATTAATGATCAATCAGAGTACAATTGTTAGAGATATGAAATCAATGGTAATAGGAAAATGCTGAAATGAAGAAATTTGACTTGTAGTTACCATAGCAATCTCCTGTATCAGCCAAGTTATTTGTTATTTGAAAATGGAATGCAGTAAGAAAATGGAATTTTCCATATTATATCAATATCAATAGCAACAGGAAGAGCTAGAAAAACTAGCATTATAGTGATGAGTGGCTGGTAATTTTCACTTTAATCTGAGACATGTTACTTTTTAATGGCCAATTACAGGTCATTATCTTTGCTAGCATAACTTTAAATGTACCAAAATAGCAGTGAGTTTGATGAAGAAAGGTTACATGTACCAAATATGTGATCTACACATAGGTTGATTCCAACAAGTATAAAGACCAAACTTGCAATTCTTTATGTTCTCAATAAGTTTTCAGCCTTAGATCATATATATGTGTGTAGTGCTCGAGCCATTTTTAATAGAGCAGAATATACAAATATTTCCAAGGCTTCTGAAACATGACAAAGAAGGTTACAGAATAATAATTTTCTGGTGGCACATCAGTGCATGGCAGCCCTCCAATACAACTTCAATAAACAGACAAACTAACATGAAGACCTAGAGAGTACTACAACGTACTCTGATCCTAAAAATTAAAGTTTTGAGGGCTTTAAGCTCAGAATCTGTAGTTAAAAAATGCCTTGTAGTTAAGATGTAATAGAGCCCATGTGTATTTTCTAAGCCTATGATATGCTAGGGGCGTAAAAGTTTGAACTGGAAAAGATTGCCTTTACAGCACATATTCTCCTTTTTAGTTATCAAAAGAAAAAACTGCATGCACATTTGAGCTGAGAGAGCAAAGCTACATCCATGAGTATAGTGATCTAATTAGATTCCACATGCACCAATGACAACACGTAGACTGTACAAAACATATACTGAAACAAGCAGTACACCAAAAATGGGTTTGATCTGAATTGTTAGCAGCAATAGAGCAGTGCAGCTTACATTTAGATCTTTTTGTGGCCTGATCGTCTCTTTGTCACAGCATCCGTCAATTGTTTTGAAGAAATAAAATTGGCTGTAGCATTCCCTTCTTTGTTTTGTGGTTGATTTCGGTGAAGACTGGCTCTAGTGGTGCGCATAGTGTTACCTACACTTGTCGAAGCTGCAAGTTGTGCTGGATGGTTTACTCCTAGGTTATTCTGCAACTCAATAAATTACATGAAAATATTAGGAATCAAACCATGCACTAATTCATGATGGGTGTAAACAATTTTTGATCTGAAATAACCTGTTCTAATGTTGCTTCATTCTCAGGTGTTATTTGTTCTCTTTGATTTAGGACTGATTCACACGAGTAACTGAGCGTGTTTCACTGGCTTCTGTTTCATTGGCAGCTATTTCGACAGCACCTTGGTTAACCTGCATTATTAAAAATTATTATAATTATTACTGTTTAGCTCACCTATACAGGAATTTAATTGATTAATCTTCTTCTATTCAGTTTGAGCAAGCATATAATGGTGATCAATGCCAAGTGAATATAGCAAAAAAAACCTATAGAAACACAAACCTACTGACTAGATAAATATTCTAGTTAAAATCGTACAATACTATTACCTGCAGTGATGGTCCTTGCCTTT
This sequence comes from Chrysopogon serrulatus, assembly GCA_015844335.1. Classification (NCBI taxonomy): domain Eukaryota; kingdom Viridiplantae; phylum Streptophyta; class Magnoliopsida; order Poales; family Poaceae; genus Chrysopogon; species Chrysopogon serrulatus. The sequence continues at coordinate 119,134 of JADLZL010005243.1, read as the reverse complement.
GTGCTTGTAGCATTGACATAAACTCGTTCCTATCTTTATCAGTCTCCCTTGCTTTCTGCAATTCTTCCATCTCACGCCTTTGTTCTTCCTTCTCGGCTTCCCTTTCAGCAACTTGGCTCTGGAGTTGTTCTTGGACCTTCTCTAGGGTAGCCTTCAGCTCTTGCTCTAGTACAATTAACAATTATTCCTCAAAACGTATTAATCAACATCTAGGTTCACAAAAAAAAGCAACAATTATTCATAAAAAATACTTAATCTAAGAGATCTTCATCCGAGTCCAAAAAAGGCAACAATTATTGAGAAACATGACTTCAACAAAGAAATCATCATCCTGGCCTTCTCCCACGGTTGTAGCTGGTGCAACCACTCCATCATCAATGTAGGTTTCATTGTCTTCATCATCTTCTGCGTCAAGAAATGCCGCGTGATCTGGTTCAGGAACGCATTGGGCAATTGCCTGATTAATAACAGAAAAATCACCACTGGAGCCTTCCAAGTCCGATCTCCTCCAATTTGTCAAATCCATACGTAGACGTAATTCATTATTCATGTCTTGCACTCCCACGTCCAGTAAGCTTATGTCGATGTCACCCTCATTTTCTGTTGCTTCTGACATGGCAAACAAATTCCTAGGCTTCATTGTCACAACACTACACCAACCCGGCTTGCTTGGGATTTCAGCATAAAACACTAGTTCAGCTTGTATTGCCAGAATATAAGGATCACTGGAATATCGATAACGACTAGTATCAATCTCGATAACCCCATATGCATCCTTATTATATCCTTTGCCTTTGCTTGTAGTGGCAGCTGGTACATCATACCAGTCACACTCAAACAATACAACTTCTTTTTCCTCAGGGAATTCAAGAGCGATGATTTTCTTAATCACTCCATACCATGCCATATTACCGTACTGGCATCACCCTTCACATAAATGCCACTATTTCATGTGGTCAACCTTGTCTCAATAAAAGCTGTTTGGAACAGGAAACCATTGATAAAGCATCTATTGAACACACGGGCTCGATGATCCGGTCCTTTAGCAAGGGAACATAAGAGACCACAATTTATGCCTTCCTCCTTTTGCTTCATGATCTGCAAAATACAATTCTATAATACAAATGCCAACAATTCCATAATGGCTAAAAATTAAAAATTAATTAATTACTCACTTCACCCCAAAACTAATTTACAAATTGCTCCTTGTGTTGTTTATCAAGTTTTGTTGTACCATCTTTCCTGAGTTGGTCCAAATGCTCACTACATTGTAAACACAGCTCCAAACAATTAGTAATTGACTAAAATAATTCCTAAAAGTTAATAATGCTATGCATTGCAACTTGCTCAACCCAATTTCTAGCCTCCTCACAGTTGGTTATGATGTAGTGCCTCATCTTCACTAACTCTTCTCTAGAAATTACCTCAAAACTAAATCCTTTCTTGCTATAATCAATTTCACTAAATATGCTGAGCCCAGATGGTGGCTCTTTCATAGCAACGCTCTCATGACGACCAGCTTGATTCAATTTGGTTTCAACATCTTCTAAGAAACGAGCACAAAAGGTCAAGCACTCCTCGAGAGATATATCCCTCGGCTATTGAACCTTCGGGATGTGCTTTATTCCTCACATAGCCTTTTAGTGTACGCAAATACCTCTCAACTGGATACATCCATCTATAGCTCACAGGACCTCCTAGTTTAGCTTCTTCAGCTAGATGCACTGGCAGATGCATCATTATGTCAAAAAATGCAGGTGGGAATACCATCTCAAGGCGACAAAGAGTCTCTCCGATTGAACTACTAAGCTTCTCAAGATCTTCCTCCACTAGCTCCTTTGAACAAATTGCATTGAAGAACCTACTAACATCAATCAATGGGACCACAACATCTTGTGGTAGAATGCTACATACAATCAATGGTAACAGCTTCTGCAGAATAACATGGTAGTCATGAGTTTTGAGTTCAGCAACCTTACAAGCTTTGACATCAACACATCTCTTTATATTTGAGGCAAACCCATCAGGCATCTTCACACCTTCTAGAAATTTGCATAAAATTTGCTTCTCATCCTTAGATAACGTGTACAATGCTGGTGGCATAGTATATTTATTATTCTCCATCACAAGATGTTGATCCTTCCTTATACCAAGATGTTGCATGTCAAGCCAGGCCTTCTCACTATCCTTACATTTACCATCAATTTCAAGCAAAGTACCCAAAATGCTCTCACAGATGTTCTTCTCAATGTGCATCACATCCAAATTATGCCTTATAAGCAATGAGTCCCAATAAGGCAGTTCAAAGAAAATACTCTTCTTTCTCACAGATGTTGATTTCTTGCGTGTGCATGGTCATAAGTTCAATTCACGTTGCTTCACTTTTTTTGGTATTTTCAGCATTTTGTGTGTGTGTTACAACAATGCACGACTTTAATTTTCAGTTGTGTTCAAATTAAAACCAAGACATTTCAGATGTGTTCAAATTAAAACCACAATTTATAGACATCGAGGCTAGCAATTTAATTAGCGCATGATCCCTCGTCATCTCGGTCACCATGGCCAGAGCGGAGCTCCAACCGTGCCGCACTCTAACTGTTTCATACATCCCCACGCCCAACCATCTAGGGCGCGCACGGTCGGTAGAGGTGACCCGCCGCCGCCATGTGCCATCATGCCGTGTGCGCAGGCAGGGCAAGATCGAGATTGGCAATTTACTTAACGGATGATCCCTCGCCCTCTCGGTCTACTCACCCATCCATAGACACCATGGCCAGAGCGGAGCTCCTGCCGCACCGTGCACTGACTGTTTCATTCATCCCCGCACCCAACCAATGCCACCAATGCGTCCGCCTCGCCTTCCTCCATCTAGGGCGCACGGTAGGCAGAAGCGACCTACTGCCGCCACGTGCCGTCGTGCTGTGTGCGAGGGCAGCCCTGCCCGCACCACCACCACTACTATCCTGGCCACGTGGTCTAGTCCCGCAGGAGCCACGCAGCAGCCTCGTGTTGCCGTGCCGTGCGCACGGGCACCATATTACCCTTGGCTGCATGGGCTGGCGTAGATCCGCACCATTGCCTGAGCCCCGTAGGAGCCATGCTGCCACCGTGTGCCGTCGTGGCATGCGTGGGGGTAACCCTACCCATGTCGCTGCCACTGCTTCCCTAGACGAGGGGTCTGGCGTAGACCTACGCCACCGACGGAGCCTCGCAAGAGCCATGCCACCACTGCGTGATGTCGTGTCACACATGGCGTCCGTGAGCGCGAGTTGAAATCTAGGAAGAATCCGGCCAACGAGTTGTGATGAAGCCTAGGAGGAACATTTATTAACCCTTAATTTTAGTGGAGATAGTTTCATGGGTGTATTTTTCTAGATACACAAAGACTGGAGCTGTGTATTTTTCTAGATACACAAAGACTGGACTCTCTCAGCTGGGGTCATTTGTTTTAGGAAACCAAGTATAATTTCGATTGGTCCATTATTATAGTGTAGAATGATGAGGAGCAACTTTACTCAATTGAATATGCAAAAAATAGCTTATAAAAGTGCTTCCTATATATTTCATATATTTATTGGTAACATTAATATATAAAAATGAGTATTGTTGATATAATATATTTATAATTATAGGCATGAATTGAATTTGCTAAATTTTTTACTCCCTCTTGTCAATCATTAGCAACCAAACACACACGTGGTAATAACAACATATTACAACGACACTAGAATTCTAAAGCAACAAAACAAATTTGTGGCAATTGCAATATACTATTGCATCATTTTAGATATTAGTTGTAATAAATAGCTACCTATTGCAATGGACTTGAAAAATATTACAACCAAACAAAGATGTGGCAATATCAACAAACTATTGCATCACCTTAGAAATTTAGTTGCAATAAACACCTACCAATTGCAATGGTTGCGTGAAATATTACAACCCAACAAAACTGTGGCAATAATGTCATGCAATAGCAACATTGTTTTATATTGTTGCAAAAGCACCATACAATTGCAATGCCAAACAATACTAATGCAACACAATATTATCATGGCAATATTTTGAACCTATAGCAACGCTTTTAAAAAAAGGGTTGCTATAGATCTCACCTCTTGCAATGACAAACATAAGTATTGCAAGGCATTATTTTTGTGGTAACACAACCCCCCTATTGCCACCATTTTAGACAAATGTTGCAAAACACCCTACTATTACAACACAATTTGTAGCGTTGCATATGGGCTCATGTGGCAACAGGGTGGAAATTTAGTAGTGTGATCATGCTGCTCTTAAATACCTGCTCACTAAGAAAGATGCTAACCCCGACTCATAGGATGGATTTTTCTACTCCAAGAATTTGACTTAGAAATAAAAGATAAAAGAGGAGTAGAAAACCCTATTGCCGATCACTTGTCTAGAATGCAGTTTAAGAATATACAGGAACTACCAATCATTGACTCCCTTCGAGACGACACGCTCTACGCCATCTCTAGATCAGATCCCTAGTACACGAATATTATCAATTTTATGGTTGCGGGATATGTACCGCCAGGGACGTGCAGTGAGAAAGCTTATCTATGAAAGTCGTCTACATATATGGGATGATCCTTATCTCTTTCGAGTATGTTCTGATGGACTACTCCGGAGGTGTGTACCTACTGAGGAAGGGCTATGAATTATTGAAAGATGTCACTCATCATCATATGGAGGTCATTATAGAGCATTCTGAACCCATGCAAAGATTTGGCAAAGTGGATTCTTGTGGCCAACCATGTATGAAGACACTAAGAACTTTATCTGAAGATGTGGAGCATGTCAGAGGCACGGTAATATCAACTCAAGAGATGCCATGCCACTCACCAACAATCTTCAAATCAAGCTCTTTGATATCTAGGGAATTGACTACATGGGACCATTTCCAAAATCAGGCAACTATGAGTACATTCTAGTGGCAATTGACTATGTCTCAAAATGGGTAGAAGCCATGCCATGCAAAGTTGCAAATTCCAAGAATTCTAAGAAGATGTTTTAGGAGACAATATTTCCAAGATTTGGTGTTCCAAGGATGGTGATCAGTGATGGAGGAACTCACTTCATTGACAAAGACTTTCGCAAGTACTTGATGAAGCAAGAGATCCAACATTACGTAGCTACTCCTTACCATCCTCAAACAAGTGGCCAAGCAAAGACTTCCAATAAGCAAATCAAGAACATTCTACAAAAGACAGTTAATGAGATGGGAACTGTTTGGAAGGAAAAGCTACCCGATGCATTATGGGCATACCAAACCACATACAAGGCGCCTCTTGGCATGTCACCTTATCAGCTTGTCTATGGCAAGACCTGTCATTTGCAAGTGGAGCTTGAGTTCAAAGCTTGTTGACATTTACTACCATCATTACTAAAAAGTAGAGATAAGTCCTACCCCTAGCAACAACGCCAGAAATGCTCGTTATATAATTAACTTGTCATTAGCAAACTAGCCACCCCTTTATTACTTACATTCCTAGATATGAAGTAGGTTGTCATCCCTAATTATATTGCTAGGAAATAATTATAGATTTACATGTTTAATGTGACTAGACAGATATAAAAGATATGAATATAATATGAATATAAACTAAATAGGTTCTACAAGTGGATAGATAATTATACCGTTGTAGCATTTTACCTAGGGAGTTCATCCAGGTTGTCAATTTATATTTATACCACTGGGAAAGCTATGTAATAAACTCTAATCTATTATATTGATAAGGAATTATATAGAATGAATAAGTGATATTACCAATGTCATCTACTCTACTTATAACAGGCAGAGGTCACAAGATAAATAAGGATAGATATGGGTGATAGCATAATCATCAAGTATCATAATTATGGATAATCATCGAGCATCTACTAGTCATAATCATAGTTAGCCATTGGATAAACTAGGGAGTTAAATCTAAGGTAATTCTTTAACTACATCAATGAATAACTCTAATTAGTGCAACTACATCTAGTAATCATCGCTAAGTCAACCCTAAATCATTATCACATGCAAAGGGGCATCAACTAGGAAGGACGCGCGTAGAGACATTATCCCACTTCACAATCGTGCCCTGTTGTCCTACATACGGAGGGTGGACTATAGAGGAACTAACTAGTTGTCACCTACACAGATTACCACACGACCTGGCATGTCAGGGTGCACTCACAGATAAACAAGACATCTAGACACCACATCTACATATCGTCTATCATCTACCCAGTGTACATTTGGATAAACGCTATACGAGCAATTACATGAATTCAATAAGATCAAAGTAACTAAACTAGACATATAATCAAAGTAGACAATGACTATTGCAATTAAGAACATATGAACTATTAAGAGTAAAGTCTCCCTAATCTGCATAATGAATACAATAAGAAAGTAAGAACTAGATCTATACCAAACTCTTGTGCTCTAGATAGACGTTGGGGGCTCTAGATTATGATGAAGAACTAGATCTCCTCTACTTCTAATCTAGCTAACTAGAACTATGAACTAGAAGGCTCTTGATAAACTAGAAGGCTTCTTGATGCTTGATGGCTTGAGGCCTTGATGAATAATGAATTGGCTCTCTCTAGGGGGGTCTACCCATGTATTTATAGTCCGATGGGATACGGGTGTGCCGCAGGATCAAACCGACATAACCAAGGGCTAGGATGCATCATGGGAGGCGGTGGAGGAACCTTCTGGAGGGAGGGAGGAAACCCTAAGGGGGGGCGCTGCCCGGCGCCATGGTGGGACCGGCCGGCCCAACTTGGCGGCCTCTGGCCCCCCTGCTCCTTTTGGTGTCTTCCGGAGTCTTCCTGAGTCTTCCCATGATGTTTCCCATGGTGGATAAGTTTCGTGTTTATTTTGCACTTGAATCCCTCTTTTCAGCTTTTCTGAAATAATCCCTAGAAAATATAAAATATGCAAAACTCATGGAAATTGTCAGTTAAAACCCTAGACTAGTGTGTTTTCATGTTTTCTTTCGTGTCTAAAGTTCTAATGAATGTTGACGATATCCACCATCAAGAAAGCTCATTGGGCAATTAAGAGATGGAACATGGATTTCAAAGCCGCCGGGACAAGAAGAAAGATGCAACTCTCAGAGTTAGATGAATGGTGAGAAAAAGCGTATCATAACGCAAAGATCTATAAAGAGAGGACCAAAAGGTGGCATGATAAGCGAATCAAGAACAGCTTCAGCCCCGGAGATAAAGTGATATTATTCAACTCAGGTAAGATTATTTGGACACGGAAAACTATGAAGCAAGTGGGAAGAACCATTCACAGTGGCAAGTTCATCATCACATGGAGCAGTGACACTTCAAAACAATGAAGGTACGTTATTCAAGGTAAATGGCCAACGCCTTAAAATTTTTCTAGAACCTTCTAGACCACCCGAGGAATTAGATGAAATTTATTTTTTTGGCTTTTCTCTAATTTATTAAAATATAAAACTCCATCGTGAATTAGGCCTGGATAGGAGAAAATTTGGAGAAATAACGGGCCAAGAATGCACCCCGCGGAAGGGCACCGAAAACCGGGCCAGGGTGGGACCAGCCGATCCCAACCCAGACCGACCGGTCTACCCCAGCGCCACCTCACGGTGTGAAGCTTGTTTCGTTAGGGTTTCGGATATTCTGCTTTGATCTGAATACGCCGCCGCCTGTTCATGGTAGATGCTCGAGATAGATTAGGATGGAATCCCCCCTACCTCAAGTCACCATGACTATATAAACAGCCCCTAGGGTCATTCTCCTCTCATCCCAAGATCTCTCCTCTCTTAGCCCATAGCAAGGAAGCTCTCCACCTCTCCACTTTTCCACCAAATGGCGAGCCCAAACCTTCCCTACATAGTCAAAGAGCCGAAGGAAGTCCTCCCACTGGCGATCATCCCGCCAAAGCAGCTGGCAGTGGTGCCCCCGAAGGCAATCGTCCCGGTGCCATCAAAGGAGGTCGTCTGAGCTCGACCTCAAGGAGCTCCAATGGAGGAGGCTATTGACGGTCCTTAACGCCTATTTTATACCATCAACTATTGCTCAATATAACATAATATCAACCATAAAACATAGTTGTAGGGTTTGATTCTAACGAGTTCCATGAGTTGTGTTGTTCTCGGTTATTTTGCAGGTATATTCAATTTTGCATAGAATAAAAGTATCTTAAATGGGGAATTGGACTGCACCAATGCGACGGGCTCATTGAGATCATCGAAACGGACATATCATTTGCTATATTCGGAGTCCGAAGTCAAAAGATATCAATTCTACACCGAAACCAACACTAGAAGACTCTAGAAGGCACCAGAAGGCGATGTACCAAAGGTGGGGCCGCCCGGCCCCACCCCGGGGCCAGCCGGTGCCCTCCGGAGCCCATTCGTGGCCCGCTTTGACGGACGGCCTGCTACCGCCTTAGGGTTTGCATCCCCACTATTGCCGAAGTTGAATTAGTCCCACATCGCCTGTCTAGAAGAGGTGGAGGCTTTTTTTAGACTATAAATAAAGAGGTAGACCCTCCTCCCTATGGGCACCACATTATTATGGAGATGTAGAGGCGTCCCTTGAATGGATAACCTCTCATCTCTCGAGAATTAGGGCTAGACTTTCCAATGTAGTTCTAGTTGAGAGTTAGGGAGAGCGGCGCTACACCCGGGTTCCGGAGGAGTCTTCGCAGGAGTCATCAGAGTTCTGGTATATCTTTGTATCTATTCTTGTAAGACTTATGCTTTAATATATTTATCTTTTCTATTTACTTTATGCCTTTATATTATGTTTAGTATAGTTGTTATACTTTAGCATGGGATCTCCGCCTGTATTAGGTGCTCTAGTTAGCGTACGTGACTAGAGTAGTAATCATTAGCGTAGACGTGGTGTCTAGGCTAGTGTTTACCTGAGTTTACGCCCAATTCTTACGGTTAGTTGTGGTAGCCATCAGAGGTGATAGCTTTGTTGGTCTTCGTATTCCACCACGTCGGAGTTGGTGTTTCGTAGAGCTTTTGGCAGCCTTACCCAGCTACCTTCTTCCCAGTCTTATTCGAGAGTTGGATAGGTACTGTTGCTCCAAAGTGTTATTGTGTGATTACTTTATCTACCATAAATCAGTTATTCTAGAACCTTGGTAATAGAGAAGTACTTAGGAACCTTGGACTCTCCCGTTGTCCTCTCACTTTAGCTATTTACTCTTTTATCATATAATTCTCCTGTGTGTGTCAAATATGCATAATTCCTATCATCTATCGTTTACCCCTACTTTAGTCTAGTTGGTGTATTAGTTAGTAGATACATGATGGTGAACTATCAATGTCTCTATCCATTGTTTTCTAGTGGTAAAATATAAATAACGATACCTGGAATACTCCCGGTAAAATGCTACAATGGTTTTCTGTGCGCTTGCGGAATCCTTTATAATTTAATTGTGCATAAGAAATACCAACAAGCATTTTTGGCGCCGTTGCCGGGGATAGGGATTTACCTCTATCTCTAGTAGCGACGTTAGAAATGTCAATAAGCATTTTTAGCGCCGTTGCCGGGAAAATAATTGGCGTAGAGATTTTGATATTGATCTTGATATCTACTAATCTAGTCTACTGCTAGCTTTAGTAGGATTACCCCTTGTTTTGTTGAGTTGTGGAATAAGCAGGATATCAACCGTTCCAACCTTCTAGCGAAATTCCACAAGAACAAGACATGGGAGATATTGAAGAACTCAGGGTGCCTGAACATTCATGATCCATCAACAATGAAGCCCTGCCATCTAAAGATGCTGCGCTACTCACAAATACCACTGTGAGTCATGGTAGTTATGATCAAGAAAGGTGAGAAATTCTTGCTCATAGGTTTTAAATTTGATGAGTAGTTATCCTGTGCATTCCACTGCATGTGTACTTTGAATAATCCATGCATATACCCCATCTCATATCAAATCCACAGCATGTTCAGTTCCTTGCACATATGCATATCACTTTCATCTCTATCTAAAAAAATATAATAATATATATATTCTTACCATACATGATCATGCTTTTATCTCTATTTGAGTAAACCTCTAAGTGCTTTCATGCTATGTTTGTTTGCTATTGTATGCTTAGGTTTTGAAGCATTTTCATACACCTTTTAAATTAAGCATGGTGCTTGGTTTAAACCGCCTTCTTAAATTATATTAGACATGGCATCTAGTTTAGTTTTTTGAATCATAAGGTGTATTGAGTTTACTTCTAAAAAGCTTTTAAATTAAGCGTGGTACTTAGGTTAAAATGCTTTCCTAAATCAAATTAGACGTGGTGTCTAGGTTGATTTTTGAACCAAAAGTATGCTCTAGTGGATATTGGATATTTTGTTAGACTAACCCCTGCAGAAAATTCCCAAATTCAATTCGGGTAAGTCAAGAGATGAACTCACATTAGAGATGAATCAAAGCATGTGACGATGTCCAATAACTTTACACAAAAGGAAGACACAGCTCATTCTCCATGGAAGAACTGTAAGTATCAAAGTTTATATATTTAATCCTTTGTTGCAAGTTACCTTTGCCTTGAACCATATAAAAGTGCAGCTATCAATAAAAATTGTTAGAAGAAATCTATGCCAATGTAATTCTAAAAGCACATCCCTTCATTAGCATAGATGAAATTAATATAAATTATATGGACCATAACCCACATTCCAAACTTGTTGCAATCCTTCGGGTATGTGTCCACTAACACTTATGCAGAAAAAAAGAATAAATGTCCGATCATGGTTTGAAATGAAAAGAAAGAAGAACAAGTGTATAGAAAGGATTAAGATGGAAAGAAATGGATGAAAAAACACTTCAATGCCTTCTACACTTTACCATGATATTGGACCAATCACCTTGTAAAACATAAGGTATGTTTACCCAAGCCTCATGCAACTTTAAACTATATTCAATATCTTATACCATGTTGTTAATCCATACTTTATGTCATGCTTAATTTGCTAAAACTTAAAACAATTTGGTTCACCTACATATTCTTGGTTCTATTCGAATAAATATCTTTAGTCTTTTGAACTTCCTTAGTCTATTATGAGTATGCTTTAGAATATTACTTAAACATTATAACATCAAAGTATATTTGTATAAGAATTTGGCTGTATCTATAGACTATCCTCTCCTCTATAAAAATGTTTAAATCACATTAGGAGATTTCATAGAATCAAATCAAGGTTAGAGGTATTCTTTAAAATTATATCTTCGCCTTAACCTTGTTGGAAAATTTGAAGTAATGGTGAATCATTTAAAACATGAGCTATAGATTAATCTTTAACCACTTAGCAAACACTATCCATACTTTAAATAGATAGTATGTTCCTTCGGGTATGTGTTGTCTACTAATCCCTTGCAGAGAAGAAATAATGAGAGAAGCAGAAGTCTGGAAGAGTGAGAAAGGAGTACAACATATGAGACAAGATACTAAGGAACAACTCAAGATGCAAGGAAGGAAAAGACCATTGAAGTTCAACTACCCTTTACCACATGGTGCCATTACGCTCTAGTAATAAAGGTAATATCTTTAAAGGTAAGTGGTCATTATTTCCTCTTGATCTTGAAGTACACACCATAGCACTATTCTCTTGATCTCAATCTTAACCAAATGAGCTCAAATATGATATATCTTATTTTGAAAGATGATAGTCATCTTGTTAATCTTGATAATTTATAAAGATGAACAATCCTTCCATAGGTTAAGTAACTCCACTCCTTTATCTCGTAAGATGCCATATTTATACTTTTGATATTCTCACCCAAGATATAAATGCGCAATGTGAATAGACATCAATCCTGTTATGCCTAAGGTTAGAGAATGAATAAATTTTTGGTTCTATTGGTGTTTTTCCACCAATAGAGCCTATGCACTTGATCTCTACCTTGTCTATATGAGCAAAACCCACTTCAAGCAAAGAGTGGGGAGATTCCCTAAATTCTACAAGTGGGAGTTCTAAACTAGTAACAAGGATGCACATAAGATTGGCTTTGAGATGCTAATAAAAAGAAAGGAAGAAGGTGGCACCACCATTGGAAACGCCACTAGTGGAGACACCACCTCAATCCTCATCCTTAGAAGCAAACCGAAGCACTCGATCAATGAACTACTGCAAGGAGAAGTCCAATTCGGAGGACTCAAAACATCGAACCCTCGCCGTGAGGTAACATCGGTAGTTATTCATATTTACTTTCTTACATTACATGATTTATTTTCTCTTAACCATATTTAATTTTCTACATTAGTATTACATAGGAAATAATAAAAATAAATAGATATGCATCAGGTTGCATTCATGCATCTTAAAAAAAAGAGAAGGAAGAGCCCCATATGAAACCCTTGTAGCGTAAAAGTTATAGGAGTTCTCACTGCGGTGGCCTACAAAATAAAAATACATATTATGCATTTGTACTTTCTGCATATAAACCTATAAAATCTAAGAATATTAGTTGAGCATCCTGCTGCAATACTGTTATCATAAACATACTTTGAAACCTCCACAACACCCAATCCTCTAAAACGGCTAACCACTAACGTTTTATCCTAATACCGTTCCACAAGTTTTGGAGTTTTGTGAGAGCTTTCTGCAGGATGACTCCAAGAACTAGCTCACCCAAGAATCTTTATCTTCATCACTCGAAGCACATCTCTCCGACACACAGCTGACCTCTGTGTGAAGAAAGTAACTTCTTGGGTGATGAGATTGAAGTATTCCTGGCAACACTTGCTCTTACAAACATGAGCTCCTCTGTGAGGACCACTCAGCTTAAACGCTCAACTATGACAACATCTAGCTTGGGGGAGAGAATCCCCTAGTTATCAGGTAAGTATACCTATGCGATTATCGAGTCTATCTTATAGTCATAAAATACCAAAAATATGTGGGCACATGAAGGTCCACGTCTGTAGAGTCTCTTATGAGTCCATTAGTCTAAAAGAAATAAAAAGATGAATAACACTCAAAACCAAATAAAAATACTCTAGCTATTTATTAAGGTGTGATCATAGAGTGTGTTTACAGTTCTATCTAGTTGTTAAGAGTCAAATAAAAACTGAAGAACAATAAAATTTTGTCTTAGAGATGATGAATAGTTGCTCTGTCGTAATTCCTTTCAAGTATCAAGTTTTCAACCTTAAATTCTCTTGAGTTTTAGATATGATTATTTTGATATAAGAATTTATTCTAAACTTGAAACTTGTGGAGGCATATGCTTGAGCTAAGTCTAGGTGATTGATGGATATGATATAAGAAAGTCTGAGCTGCTATTTATCTTATTCCTAGCAATACTAAGTTCTAGAGATTTATCTTTTAAAAAAAACTAAAAATCTTACATGATGAGCTCTTGCATGACAAAGTTTGAATTCCTACCAAAGCCATATATGATATACATTTAGATTAGGAAAACCTTTGCTCATTCATGCTGCTTGCTTTGCATTGAGTTCAGTCAACCTTTGTTGTATACCTTATGAGAGCCTTGTCATGCTTTTTAATCAAGATCACTTACACACTCCGCGTACATATGCATTTCTCCTACTCTGGGAGTAAGCGCAATCATTTTTCACTTTCATCCAGATCCAGCTTAAAAATATTTTTCTCCTACACCGGGAGTAAACAACCAAAAATATACCCTATAGGACAACCCCTTGTTTAATGCTCTACGTTCTTATTATTATCTCCCTAATCATTTATTGTATTCAAAGGATGCATGTGGCTATGAAAAAGAAAAAGTATTGAAAAAAGAGAAAAAGAAGAAAAGAAGAAAAAAAAAAAAAAATGAATAAAGATAGCCCATGTTTTCCTGCGAAAGTTCTAAGTCCAAGAGAGAGAGCGATTATTTTCAAAGAGCATAAGTAGAATTAGGATTAGCCACTAAATACCATGTATACACCTATCCACCATACTCCATACACATGCACATCTTGATTTGATTGTATGACTTGACTCTCTTTAGATGCATTGTTTGACTTTACAATATATGAATTGCAAGTATGCTCGTCCTTGTTTAATGCCACTCCTATGAGCTCCACTATAATAATTAATTGTTGGAGGGCATGACAACATAAATGCCTCAATGAGATCCACAAATATCACATACAATAAGAGATTTGAGGGTGTTATATGATTAAGCTCTGAGTTTTATTTTCAAAACTTGTAGAAACTCCAGAATATTGGTTGAGTGAAGAATTTGAGACATAGTGCTTAACTTGGTTATTCTATTTTTCAATTACTCAAGACCCATGCAAAAGTTGAAAAGCTCCATAGTTAATGGTGAAATAGGTAAGTTTAAAAGTTAGAGCAGTTTTGTCTAATTCAAAGTAGAATTTCAGTTTAAAAGCATGTGTACTTTTGAGAAGTGAAAGCATTGTAGCAACTCCTGATCCAAGTTTAGTAGTTAGGCTTTGCTAAGGGACTAGCAAAGGGTAAGCTTGGGGGAACTTGTTGATGGTCCTTAACACCTATTTTATACCATCAACTATTGCTCAATATAACATAATATCAACCATAAAACATAGTTGTAGGGTTTGATTCTAACGAGTTCCATGAGTTGTGTTGTTCTCGGTTGTTTTGCAGGTATATTCAATTTTGCACAGAATAAAAGTATCTTAAATAGGGAATTGCACTGCACCAATGCGACGGGCTCGTCGAGACGATCGAAACGGACATATCATTTGATATATTCGGAGTCCGGAGTCAAAAGATATCAATTCTACACCGAAACCAACACTAGAAGAATCTAGAAGGCACCAGAAGGCGATGTACGGAAGGTGGGCCCACCTGCTACAAGGTGGGGCCGCCCGGCCCCCCCCCGGGGCCGGCCGGCGCCCTCCGAGCCCATTCGTGGCCCGCTTCGATGGACGGCCTGCTACCGCCTTAGGGTTTGCATCCCCACTATTGCCGAAGTCGAATTAGTCCCACATCGCCTGTCTAGAAGAGGTGGAGGCTTTTTTTAGACTATAAATAAAGAGGTAGACCCTCCTCCCTATGGGCACCACATTATTATGGAGATGTAGAGGCGTCCCTTGAATGGATAACCTCTCATCTCTAGAGAATTAGGGCTAGACTTTCCAATGTAGTTCTAGTTGAGAGTTAGGGAGAGCGGCGCTACACCCGGGTTCCGGAGGAATCTTCGCAGGAGTCATTAGAGTTCTGGTATATCTTTGTATCTATTCTTGTAAGACTTATGCTTTAATATATTTATCTTTTCTATTTACTTTATGCCTTTATATTATGTTTAGTATAGTTGTTATACTTTAGCATGGGATCTCCGCCTGTATTAGGTGCTCTAGTTAGCGTACGTGACTAGAGTAGTAATCATTAGCGTAGACGTGGTGTCTAGGCTAGTGTTTACCTGAGTTTGCACCCAATTCTTATGGTTAGTTGTGGTAGCCATCAGAGGTGATAGCTTTGTTGGTCTTCGTATTCCACCACGTCGGAGTTGGTGTTTCGTAGAGCTTTTGGCAGCCCTACCCAACTACCTTCTTCCCAGTCTTATTCGAGAGTTGGATAGGTACTGTTGCTCCAAAGTGTTATTGTGTGATTACTTTATCTACCATAAATCAGTTATTATAGAACCTTGGTAATAGACAAGTACTTAGGAACCTTGGACTCTCCCGTTGTCCTCTCACTTTAGCTATTTACTCTTTTATCATATAATTCTCTTGTGTGTGTCAAATATGCATAATTCCTATCATCTATCGTTTACCCCTACTTTAGTCTAGTTGGTGTATTAGTTAGTTGATACATCATGGTGAACTATCAATGTCTCTATCCATTGTTTACCAGTGGTAAAATATAAATAACGATACCTGGAATACTCCCGGTAAAATGCTACAATGGTTTTCTGTGCGCTTGTGGAATCCTTTATAATTTAATTGTGCATAAGAAATACCAACAAGCATTTTTGGCGCCGTTGCCGGGGATAGGGATTTACCTCTATCTCTAGTAGCGACGTTAGAAATGTCAACAGAGGCCTTCTACGCTCAGGCCATCAGGAGGCCTACAATAGCGCCACCAGCTCGTCGATCGCTTCTGGAAGATAAGCCACGACCCCCAGGTCAACCTAGCATTGCTCTCCCCCAAGGCACTAAATTATTACCTCCTAGAGAGGATGAGAGGCTGCTAGGGGTCACCACCAAGTTTGGGATGGTGACCGGTGCTAAATACACCACCGAGAAGGAGCGTGTGACTCTGGATGGTGTGCTGGTGGACCCCAACAATGTGAAGTTCAAACGACCGCCAAGAGCCAATCTAGAGCCCCCGATGAAGAAGACAAGGACTGCACCAGTCCCGAGACAACCCCGCCTATCCTTGGCCACTTTAGAGACTAGAATAGACCTCCAGGCCTAGGCCCTATCTCATGCACTCAAGGTCCTAGGAAAAAAAAGCGCTCAAGGATAGAATCAAGGAGTTAGTGAAGAAGAGCTAGAGATCAAGATGAATAGGCACACGTGTAATAAAATATTAGTTAGTTGCTTGATTAGTTAGTTTGGTTAAAGATAGTTTGCTTAGTTAATTTGATTCATTCTTTGTGTAATAAATGTGCCTCATGATAATAAAGAGTTGAGTCTTTAGAGTCATCATCTCTCTCTGGATATATGTTTGTTTTTGTCTCCACCTTGTTGTGCATAAAAGGAAATAGGAAACAAGTGTGGGTGAGACAACCCATAGGAACTCAGAAGAAACATCATTCAACAGGAGCTAGGTACGCACTCCAAAGCACTCTCATTTGTTGATAACTAAGCTTAATTTAATACCCTTTAATGAAACACGATTACACCTCAAGGATGAGTAACTTAGTCATGACTTAAGGCAAGAATCACATAATTCATCTCCTGTAGCACTTGCTGTTGTTGGGAACTTTTTATAGGGACCTCATGCCTCTTAAGTTGTTGACAAGTATGAGATAGTAGAACATGAGAACCTGAATTTCTATGCCTAGTTATTGGAGCGTTTATTTCAAAAACATAAAAACAATAGCTAAGCTACTCCTCTGTGGTCTTTAAATGCCTCTGAGCCATACATGATCATGAACTTTCTACATAAGTTATTTGTCTTGCAATCGAAGTTAAATCGACTTTTGAGACCCATGTTGTAGAGATTTATCATGCTCTTAAGATCAAGATCCACTTACACTCCATATATGCACTATCCCTACACTAGGGGTAGGCACAACTTTTTCCATCCATATAGAAAATGTGCTGCTCTTACACTGAGAGTACGCACCCAAAAAGATTTTTGGTACGATTTCGTTCACCTATGTTCTAACATTATAAAAAATCTCTGTCTTGCAAAAAGTTCTCGTGCAGGATGACATGGGCTATGCAAAAAGAAAAAGAGAGTTCAAAAAGAAAATGGACAAGGGTCCAAATATTAAAAAGAACAAGAGGCACCTAGATGCCTAGCTCTCTATAAAAGAAAGAAAAGAAAAACTTAAGACAGTCCATCGTCTCCAAGCACTCCAATTCAAGCAAGAGAGATATATCCTTCAAAGTATGAGCATAAGTAGAAGCAGGATAGCCACCATATATTCCACACACATGCACACCTTGATCTAAGAGTATGACATTTCTCTCCTTGGGACTCTCACGCTGGCTCAGTGATGTGTAAGGTAAGTATACTACTCCTTGCCAAACCTTTGAACTCTAAATAAGCCTATTAGAGGTAGGTTGCAAGGAAAGACAGTCACTCATTCATGCCTAAGTGAGATCCACAAATCCACATATAATGAGTGATTTGAGAGTACCGCATTGAGGAGCAGGTAAGCTATATGTTTAATTTCAAAAATCTTGCAAAAAAATTTCCAATGGACTTGGCTGTGAGATAAAGGTAATTTGCTCGACTATTCTACTCTTCCACTTCCCAAAGTTGTATGGTAGACACTTTGAATCTCACAGTGCAGGAATCACCAGGAATGAGCTTTTGTTGATATCTATGTTTGGAGTTATGTCTAAAGTTATCCAACCTTTTCTCGAGGATGAGTAAAAGCCTAAGTGTGGGGGTGTTGTTGATGGTCCTTAACGTTCAAATCCAACCATCAACTAACCTTCCAAAGTGACATAAAAGCAATCCATCTACCTAGAAGTAGGGCTTTGACTAACGAATTCTACGAGTTTTGGTGAATCAATAGTTTTGCGGGTAAACACTGAAAATGATACACTTTTTAGCTACACTGTACCATAGAATACAAGATTGGATGCCACGGCAACACAGGAGGATCCATTGAGAAGAGAAGAGCTTTAGCAAGAAACCCTAATTAGGATCCTCGGAGGTGTCCTTTGAATGGATGACCTCTTGAGTTAGCATTCTAAGAGAGAGCTAGTTCTATACCTCTAGAAGCTAGTTCTTCAGAGATAGAGAGATAGAGTTAACAAGAGAGTTTTGGAGGACTATCGGCCTATCAGTGCTACCTCTGCGGCTTGTATCTGAGACTACTTTGGAATTGATTTCGAGTTCAAGGTAGTAACATTGTTTATCTTGTTCTACTAGTTAGAAACTCTTTTTGAGTACTTTAATCCTTGTAGCTCTTGGGTTAGAGTAGTATTCGTAGTGTAAGAGTGGTGCTTAGACTTCGTTACTCGTAGATGTACCCTATCGTCTGGATTTTGTGGTAGCTCATGGAGGTGACTTTATAGCTCTGTTGAATCTTATATAATCCACTATCCCATCGGTAGGCCTAGCAGGAGAATAGTTGGTAGTCGAGTTACAGCTTTGCCTATGCTCCTCTATTCAATTCCCTAGTAAAACATCCTAATCATAATTTGCTTAAGCCTGAACTAGAAGCCTTAGTTGTCCCCTCTACATTCCTACCTTCTACAACCTTGTTTGCTACTCAGGTGGTTAAGTGTAGTTTAGAAGTCTCTCACACATCTTCCTTCAGGTTTGATATTAAAACTAGGTATACTTATCTGGTGATGTCCTACAACGTATCCGTGCGCTTGTGGAATTATTCAGTAGGCATTAATAGATACCAACATCTCCTGTTGTGTATGAAAATAGATAGTGTATGACTGGGTTCGATCTGCCGGAAAACTTCACCAGCAATCCAGAGGCTATCTTGAAAAGACTCGGTCCCGTACCATTTCTTCTTCAAGCACTCCACCGACAATCGAACCAGTCACATTCGCACCCGAGATCACCGCTATGGCCGGAAAGTCACTCCACGCGTACTCTATGCCCAATGTTGCTAATGTGCCCACTAGGCCCACTGTCAAACTTGGTGACAAGAACTTTGAACTTCACACCAGTCTTATCACTACGGTGCAGGCAAGCACATTCTATTGCTTGCCAAGTGAGGACGCCAACGCTCATCTCTAACAGTTCCTGGAGCTATGTGACACCATCGTCATAAAAGACGTTGCACCGGAGGCCATCCGCCTTCGTCTATTTCCCTTCTCCCTCACGGGAAAGGCGAAATAGTGGTTCTACAAGGATCGGAAGCTGTTGATACCTAGGCCAAGTGCTCAGCGGCGTTCCTTGCGAAGTTCTTCCCTCTAGGCAAAACAACTACCCTTAGAGGGAAGATCACATCATTCCAGCAAAGCAGCCTGGAGAACATCCCCAAAGCATGGGACAGGCTGCAAGACTACATTCAAGCCTACCCACATCACGGGATGGAAGATTGGATGATCCTACAAACCTTCTATGAGGGATTAATCCCCATGTCGAAGGGCCATCTGGACGCTGCAGCTAGAGGAGCATTCCTCTCCCTCACTATCACTGGAGCAAAAGCCCTGATTGAGAAAATCATGTCCAATCAAGGATGGGGGAGGAAAGGTCCCAGTCACAAAAACAAAAAGGCATGCATACTATCAAGGAGGCAGATATGCTTGTCGCAAAAATAGACCTACTGCTTAAGAGATTGGACGAAAGAGCCCATGAAAAAGATGCCATGAAGAAGGGCTACGGCTATAGACGTGTGAAGTCTGTGGCAATGTTGGCCACTCAGGGAATGACTGCCTCGAAACTTGTGAAGAAGCTACCTACATCAACAACAGCAGCAACGGGTATCGCCAACAAAATAACGGCGGATGGAATATTCAACCCCACCAACAAGGAGGTAATTCGAACTTCAATTCCAATTATAATTCGAATCAACCTTCCTTGAAAGACTTGGTACTAGGCCAAGCAAAAATAAATAAAAATTTGAATAAAAAGTTATCTTATAATGATAAAATGTTTGAAAACTTAAATATGAAAATAGAAAATCTATCCTCTGCTGTTAAAAATCAACTGAGCTTTAGTAAGATGCTAGAAACTCAATTAGCTCAGATAACTGTTGCTTTAGCTCCAAATAATGAGGGGGAATCGGGACAACCCGAAACACCCCTCAAATCCATCAATATGGTCACCACAAGGCCTGGTAAGCCTTCCGTCTATAATGGGTATCTTCTGGACCCTCCATTCATTACCAAGAAAGAAGACCCAGGCCAACCAACAATCAAATGCTCGATTGGCCCAATGGTCTTTCGACATGCATACTGTGATCTTGGGGCCAGTGTGAACACCATGTCAAAGGTGACATATGACAACCTGATCGACAGGCCCTTACAACCCATAGACTTCAAACTGCAAATGGCGGACCAGTTAGTACGGGCTGCGGAAGGAATGGCTGAGGACATCCTAGTGTGCATCCAGGATGATTATGTACCCACTGACTTTGTTGTCCTAAACATGGGAAAGATAATGGTGTACCACTCCTCCTGGGAAGACCATTCCTTAACACCACCAACACCATTATCTATGTGGGGTCAGGACAAATTCACTTTTAGTTCCCTGAATGGAGAGTAAAATGCCCATTTAATGGCTACACATAGAAACCCATGGAGTCAAAAAGAGTTTCCAAACCCCCATCAAACCCCTCAACTAGCAAAAGGCAACCAAAGAAGGGTAATCGCCAGCAAAGGAAGACACACAAGTCAAAGCCCATAACAAGAGGCCAGCAGGAGCACCAACCTAAATGAGAACAGTGCAAAATGATCAAAATCAGATACGAGCCAAATCCTCAGGGCATCAAGGAAGTAGAGATTAACCCTCTTCCGATGGGTAGCCTTCCAAAGAAAACCAAGAACAAGGGGAGGCAAGGACAAAAAAAGGTCAAGCCAACCCCAATCAAAAATAAAACTAAACCTACACCATCACCAAAGACAGATCAAAAGGTGTGGAAATTCAAGGAAGCTCTAAAGCCACCCACCGCACCAGTACCAAAGCCCACCACCACACCATCAAGGAAGACCAAGATGGTGTGGAAACCAAAGGTGCCAACATTCGCACCTTCTTCTCCAAGCATGAATATTCCATCTTCCTCAAAAACCGAAGACAAGGAGAAGAGTCCTGCTCTCCAGACTCAAAATAGAGAGCCCTCTACCAAAAGGAAATTTGGTAAGTTATCCTACTAACATTACTAAAAATATCAAAAAAACACCTCTTCATGACCCTTATAAATAAAATTTTGGTTTGAAGATTGTTGATTGTACCAACATATTTTCATAAACTTTCTATCTTTAAGCATGGTGCTTAGCATAGGAAGTTTACTCGGATAAACTTGACAATTGTCTAGATTTGATCGATGAACCAAATTCTAGTTTACAAAAGATCATGAAAACTAACCATAATATAAAATAAAATCTCTCACCCATAAAAGGTTTTTGAGCATAAACCCTTTTGGGAGAGATTATCTTCACTAACATATAGGTCTTAAGCCAGCTTGGGGCAGGGACCCCGAATAAAGGTATATCTCCCTCATTTTTTAAATAATAATAAAATAAAAAAAAAAAAAAAATTAAAATGTTTTCCACTCCAAATATGTGAATATTGCTATGCATAACTTCCCCTGTTGAAATGATGAATAGTTGCTTTGTCTTATGATTTATCTGTGCCTAGCCCATGACTTAGTCTTCTTCCAAGGTTTAAGTTTATTGGTTTGAAATATTCACTCTAGAAACTTGAAAACTTATTGGGATGCATAGAGCTTGATCTAATCTAGTGGTGGTATGAAGCTTGAGTTGGTTAGACTAAGAATTTGTTACAATCTTACTCTAAGAAAAGCTTGAGTACCAGAGCCATAAAAATCAAATAAAAACCAAAGTCCTTCCGATATGATCTCAAGTAGATTGCTTTGCTATGCACCCATGATCGAATTCACATACATAATGAAAATCAATTTTTCTTCTCTATGTATTGATTCTCTCTTAGAAGTTAAAAGAGAATGTGGGCTATAAATAAAAAGATGCCATGCCAAAGAAGCATGAGCCAAATAAAAGATGCCATACCTGTTGACACAATATGTGGGCGCCTTTGTGCCTCACACATAGCAAGCCGGAAAGTGTGGCTTCAATCAGGTGACCGGTCGGTTTGAAATCCGGAGCGTGCCGATCAATTTGACCTAAAACTGATAAGGGATAAAAGATTGTTAAATACAAAATCAGAACATGCCGGGTGAGACCGCATGGTTCCATATATACGACCCCGAAGCCACTTACGGCGACATACATCTATAGAAGCTTTCTGCCAATCATGTTTGTAGATTATTCGGCTAATATAAAGGTAAACATGTAAAGCGTTGATTACCGAATACGTATGCATGAGAAGATATGTTTGAACAAGTCAAAGTTGATCGTGAGTTGAAGCGTAACCAAGCTCGGCAAACTAGCCGGGTGGGGTCCATGAAGAAGGAACAAACAAGCTAGCACGAACAAACCTATCAAAAACTTGCATCTGCCGCATGACACTTAGCCTTATCAAGGTTTAAACGCTTTTAACATGCAAGAACCCGCAACATGTAACAACCTAGATTGATCTAATTCAGCTATATAAGCATACGATCTATCTATCATGATAATATGAAAGTAAGAATGTTTAGGAACAAATAGATCTATAAAAATAGAGAGCGAAACTTATCAATCTAGATTGGGCAAAGGAGTGTTACAAATATATAAAATATTAGAGACATGCAACACGTGATAACTTAATGAATCTACTAGATCCTGCCAAGTCTAATAGAGCCGATAACTATCATGTTTGCTAAGCTATCAAGCAAACGCCTGCCGCACGGCCATCTAGTCGAGATAAACAAAGCATAAGCGAAGACCTCTTGGTTGTCAAGCAAGCGCTGCCGCCGCGGCCATCCGGTCGAGACAAACAAGACTACGTGCATCAACATCTAAATCCACCGCATGATACTAGACATGATAGCAAGGTTGTCGGAACTTACAGAGGTCGACGGATCGATGGCTCCTCTTGAAGAACTTGACGACACGACAAAGATCTCAAAACTTGGCACGGGGCCGATTGTATTAATTTGTTTGTGAACTCCTTTTACAATGGTCAAGGGTTTATATTTATACCCTGGACAGAACATGAATCCTAAAAGACTATGATTACAAAACACCAAAGGTAACTCAAAAACATAGCAATCTTAGCTCTAATCTTTTTTGGAGTCCTTTACTATCACGGTTCTTTCCTTCCAATCAGCTTTTACTTGCCACCTTTTCTTCCCTAATGGAGCCACTGCCTTCAAAAAGATAGCCGACCACACAAACACTTGCCGAATCACTAGAACTCAGCCGACCGCATAGATGTTTGCCGAATCACCACAAACAGACTGACCGCATAACGTTTGCCGAATGCCCCGAATGCTTGGCCCACCTGTCATCTTCTCAGTCCTTACCAAAATCCAGTGTTAACACATGCCCCCTCAATTTTGGGATAGAAGTGATTTTATTCCGAAATTGACCACAAGTTCCTTTCCTCGTTTAGGTCAACATTTCTTGAACTCGTGGCCGCCACTTCAAAATTTGAACTCCTCAGCACAGCTCCAAATCCACTTTGAATCCCTAATGGTGACTCAGGACGGAGTTCTAGAGGTAATCTTCATTTATCTTTATGCGTTCGGTAATCCCCAAATCGATCTCTTACTTTCTCTCGACTTATTTTTCCTTTTATTCTATCATTTTCTGAAGGAATACAAGGATCAAATCTTGATTCCTTATGTGGTGAACCCCGATTCTTACTTGCTTGGTCCGATGGGAGATCCTAATCCGATTGAGTTTGTTGAGAAGAAAACTTTGAGGATCCCTTTCAAATCCAGAGTCACCCCGCTAAATCAGTGGCCGAACACCTTCAAAACTTGGCCGTTCCCCCCAATTGCCGGATGGCGAAATTGGTACCGGGAGGATTTTGGACAAGAGCAGGCCATCCTTTGGGAATCTCAAGATATTCAGCATTGCTTGGAGTTATCCTTATCAGAGACACCTAGGAACGATTCCCTTTTGATAGCAGCCAGCCACTTCTGGTCTGACGCTGCTAACGCCTTCATGTTTGGCCATGGTCCGATGCCTTTTACTCTGGTAGACATTTTTATGATGACCGGCCTAAATGTGGCGACACCCGTATACCCTTCCAAGTACAAAAAAATAACAAAAGACCAAAAAAAACAGTCAAAGTCGGGAGGTGGATGGACAAAGTACATCCAAACTTACATGTCATCTGGTATGCGTGTCGACAAGGAGTATAAGGCTTTCATGAATATGTGGTTGTGCAGATTCATCTTCTGTGGCAAGTCCAACGAACCAACCCTGAATCATATGATGATGGCTGAGGATTTGGCTGCAGGCACTTTGATTCCTCTAGGTAAGTATCTCTTAGGGGCTGCCTATCACATGATGCATCAGATCACTGTTCAGATGCGCCATCATGGGGAGATACATTGCGTGAATGGCCCCTAGTGGTTGGTTCAAATGTGGCTGCAGCTGTACATGCATCAAATATTTTCTGTAGATCTCCATGACTTAGGCTTCCCTTCAATCAATTATGCTGAAGTTGGCACAGTAAAAGAGAAAGCCTGTCAGACATATGGAGAAGCAGCATCTTCCATCATCATTGATATAGACATTGGTCATCTTTTCAAGCTATTTTTCAAAGGATTTGACAATGTGGTCTGGCTCCCTTACAGAGAAAATGAGAACCTGACCCTTCCTTGTAAATTTAGCTATGAGTCTAGCTGCTCAAATCAAGTCTCCATAGAGATTTTCAACTCTTTTATCAAGCCCTGCAACTTGCCAGCAGAATTTCATCATGGGAGGTTGCTGCGCCCTACTTCTGAATTCTACAATCCAAATATGGTAGCCAGACAATTAGGATGTGGTCAGCTCCCCCCAAGACTGTTCTTCTCCAAAATCATAAGGCCTAGGGAGGAAATAAGAGATGATATGGAGGCCAAGAAAGTTTTTGAACTTGGATGGGACTTGCCAGCATATGAGCCTTCCCCTCTCGGATTGATAGATGCTGCCCATCCTCTGTTTGTTTCCTGGTGGCAAGAGTGGCGTGCCCACATTTTCAACATACCAGTGCATCCTTTATGCCAAGACCTGCAAGCTCAATTTGCTTCTGACAGTGAGGTAACTCCCTTGTACCCATAACTTTCCTGCTTTTGGATTTACTCCTCATTTTTAACACTTTTATAACTCATAGGATATTGAGCCTATTCCTCCTTCCCAAGTGGCTCAATATTATCAGGCTGGACCCAACCCTGCCTTGGGATACAATGCTCCAGCTTTGGCAGCTTTTATGAAAATCCCTGCAACTTTGGGTACAGCATCTTCAAAAGGAGAGAACAAGAGGAAGGCTCTTGCTGGATCGAGAAAGGATATCACTGTGATCAGGAAGCCAAGATCCAAGAAAGCCAAACTGTCTTCTAAGGTACAACTTTTGTCAATCCTTATTTTGGCAACAATTCTATGCTTACTCCTTTTGTTTGCAGCCATAGGTTAAATCTTTGAGGTCAGCCAATGTTTCAACAACTGTTGAAATCTCTCCTCAGGCTTCTGAAAATACAGAAGTCCATGAAACCACTAGCCATATTGGTACTATTCTCTTAGTTGATCATTTCTTTTTCTTGTATTAGATTTTATCCAATAGCACTCATATCTTGCTGCTTTGTACTTCTTAGAAATAGATCATCTTTTAGACAAGATGGCAGAAGAACCTTCCCCTCATCATGCTTCAAGCTCATCATCTTTGGGTATCCAGTTAAGCCCCCAACCAAACCAGAGCGAAGCTCAAATCGAGGAAAACCTTACCCAAAAGGTAATGCCTTGTCTCATTAATTTCTCCAGTAAACTTGATTAGTTCAGCTAACAATTCCCTCCTTTTCAAGGATGACATCAAGCTGACTGCCAGCTACTCTTTCACAGTTGAAGAGTATATCAATGAGAGAGGTGAAGAAGCCACATCACAGCAGAGGTTATCAGTAGAAAATCAAGCTTGGCTAAAGGAAATAGCTCTCCTACTGACCAAGGACATAAATATCCTAGTTCAAGATGCAGATCAGATAAGGGACCTTGTCAAACTCATTGACCAAGAGATCCCTCCCACTCTCAGGGCTCCCCTAGAATCTGCAACTCATCTTGATGACCATTTTGCTATGGTCAGGAGAGCAAGCAAGAACATAGCCTCTAGAGCTGCTCTGCAAAATGACAATCTGATGAAGAAATAACAAGCCAAAGAGCTGCATTCTTAGATCCAGGCTGCTAAACATTCCTTGGCAACTCTAGAGCCTGAACTGGAAGCTATGGAGGAGGAAAAGTTCAGGCTGGAAGCTCAATTGGCTCAATTGAATGCAAAAATCTAGTCTCATAAAGATAAAATCGCCAATCTGCCGAACTCCATAGATGCAGCCAAAACAAAGATAGCATCTGTCATTAAAGAGAACCAGCAGATCAAAACAAAGCTCTCCAAGATTCAAGGCTCTGAAGATGATGACAAGAAGGAGCTAGATGATGTTAGTCGGATTACGACTGAAGCTATAGATGCAATCAAACTGTTTCTGGGTGAGTAAAGTATTGGCTTGTAATATATTTAAATGTGATATACTGTATCTTTGAACAATTGCATCCTCTTTCATTCTTCGGCTTTTATAGTTCTGTCTGATTGAAAATATAGACGACTGTCTTTAACTTCCCGATTAGGAGAATAGCCGATTCTCTTTGAAGCAACGATTTTTGATTTAGCCTAACCCGGCCCAGTCCAGTAACGGCCCAAAGGGAGGAAAACCCTACTTGTCGCTTGGAATACCTCGAGATATATGCCACGATCCTCCACTTTGGCTTATAAATAAGACCCTCCTTCAGCCTTCATTGTCACCTCCAGTCAAGCACTTTCATTGCCGTCTCTTCATCTCTCTGCCCAGAGCATCAATGGCAAACAGCGATGATCGTGGCAAGCGCCCTGCTGAGGGAGAGGTAGAAGGAAGCCGAGCACCGTGCCGCCAACGCCATAGGTGAGAATCGATCTCTTGCCCCCTTGCAGTTATACCTCCTGTTCATCTTCTTCAATTTTGATTCCTTTTATCTACTTAGGGTGAGGTTCATCACCGGCCAGTATCACCTGCTCCCTCCAATGATGGTGACCCAAGCGGGCACTTCTGACCACCTGTGCATGTTTCTGGTTCTTCCAGTTCATCAAGCTCCACCGAGTCTGACAACTCATACAACCCCAACCCTTGGGGTCCGGCGGAGTCAGAGGGAGAAGACCCTCTGTACGTCCATGAGGAGGCGCTCACCTTCCACAAGGAGAGGGATGAGGCCCGGAGGGAGCTCGGCGATGTCTCCAAGCAGCTCAGCATCGAGCAAGCCGAGTGGGAGGACCAGCGGAAGCAGTTCTGCGACGCCATCACCGGTTCGACATCTTTGCCTAGATTTCTTTTCCTGATCCTTCTGTTTCTTGACTCATTTCTCTTCTGTTCAGCACTCTCTACGGAGAATGAGCGACTGAAGGCGGCGACGAACAGGATCGCTGATAAGGTGAACGCCCAGGGGGAGACTGCCGAGGCACGCCTTGATGTTGTGGACGGCCGCGTTGATCAGGGCGTCATCCAAGGTGTGCACCTTGGTCTTTCTCTCGGACTGGTGGTGATGTCCTCCCACACTGGCGAGGACTACTCCTTCCAGCCAGTCGGCTTCTCCGACGGGCCTCCAGAAGACATCGAGAACATCAACGAGCAGCTGGAGCTATACAAGGACCACGCCGCTGCCATCGCTCAGTCCACTGATGCTCAATCTATCCTCAACAAATTGTTTGAGGAGTAGTTTGTAATTAGGGATTGGATGTGAATAAATTATCTTCTGAAACGTGCTTGTTTATGATTTCTGTCTTGAATGTTGATTAGATATTCTCAGTATTTTCTGAACAACGCAACTCTGAAGGATGTCTCCCGAATGCATGACGTCACCTTAGTCGATTAGATCTTGGTCTTGCGTTGCAACCGATGTGACACGTTGCTCAGTATTTTCATTTAAGGCTTCACCTTTCTCTTCTCCTGATAAACCAACCAGACAGAATGCCGAAGTCACCTCTCTCGGTAGTCCATTCGGTTATGCGTAGAATTTTTGTACTAAAGGCGATACGAACTGTATCGGCTATTTTTAGTTTCACAATTTTTGAACTAAAGGTGATGTTCCTTCATTGGCTATTCATGTTTGATTTCTAACTCCTTTTCATGAACCAACTTCAACACTTGGGATAATATTTCTTAAGAAATCTTCCATTGATAGCTCGGCAAATTCCTCTCCGAACAAAGTTTTTAATATATATGCATTGCCAGGTACACACTTTATTATCCGAAAAGGTCCTTCCCAATTTGGAGACCATTTGCTGAATGCTCTATCTTTTGTCCCAATCGGCAATATAGTTTTCCAAACCAGATCTCCCTCTGCGAATTGCTTCACTCTAACCTTTTTGTTATAATATTTGGCAACGCGTATCTTGTTCCTCTCAATATTTTCCAGCGCCTTGAGACGAATTAGATGTAAATCTTCCAACTCATCCATCATCAGACTTTTATAATCTTCTTTTTCCAAATCCTTTTACAATATAACTCGTCTTGAACCTGACTGTAACTCCCATGGTAAAACAGCATGATGCCCATAAACCAACTCATAAGGAGACATTTGAGTAGACCCATGACAAGCCATTCGGTAAGCCCACAAAGCTTCATTAAGAACCAAATGTCATCTTCTTGGTTTCTCATCAATCTTTTTCTAGATGATCTTAATCATAATCTTATTTGATGCTTCTGCTTGGCCATTAGCTTATGCATAATAAGAAGAAGAATTATACAATTTAATTCCCATGTCTTCAAAGAAAATCACAAAACTCCGACGAAGTGAATTGAGTCCCTTGATCAGTCGTTATAGTTTGAGGGATTCTGAACCTATGAATTACATGCTCCTTAACAAAACTGATCATGTTTTCCGACGTAACT
Organism: Chrysopogon serrulatus; assembly: GCA_015844335.1. NCBI lineage: Eukaryota > Viridiplantae > Streptophyta > Magnoliopsida > Poales > Poaceae > Chrysopogon > Chrysopogon serrulatus. The sequence goes on along the minus strand of JADLZL010005243.1, from coordinate 89,853 downwards.
TTCTTCAAAGGGATAGCTTCAACCCACTTGGTAAAATAATCTATGGCCAAGAGTACAAACTTATGTCCTTTGCTAGAAGGAGGATTAATTTGACCAATCAAATCTATGCCCCATCCTCTGAATGGCCAAGGTTTGATTATCGGGTTCATAGCAGATGCTGGGGCCTTTTGAATATTGCCAAACTTTTGACAATCTTGGCACCCTTTATAATATTCAAAACAGTCCTCTAGCATGGTTGGCCAAAAATAACCAGTTCTTCTAATTATCCACTTCATTCGGTAAGCTGATTAATGTGCGCCACACAATCCCTCATGCACTTCATACATCACCTTTCTAGCCTCTTCTTGATTCAAGCATTTAAGCAATACTCCATCTATAGATTTGTAATATAATTGATCATCAAGAAGCACGAACTTGAGGGCTTTGTACCTGAGCTTTTGGGAAACTTTCTATGATGGATTTCTTAGATAATAGGTGATCTCGCACCTCCAATCACCAACCACTTGATCATCATTGGAAACATTCTTATCTATAGTGAGAACTTCTTGATTTTCACGATATTCAGAAGCAGCTTGAGCTAACTTATTCGCTTCTTCATTGTGCCCCCTAGGGATATGATGCAAGGTTACTATTCAAAAACTTTTCAAAAGTTCCCGGCACTCTTCATAATATTCCCTTAATACGTCATTCTTGCACTCATCTTGGCCAGTCAATTGGTTAATCACCAACTCGAATCTCCAAAGATTTCGACAAAGAACGACTTTTACCTCTATAAGAAGCCGAAGCCCTCTAAGTAATGCTTCATACTCCGCTTGATTATTAGTAACATAAAATTCAATGGGAATAGCATATTCAAAGGTTACTCCTTGTGGAGAAATCAAGAAAATACCAGCACCACCACCTTTGCTACAGGATGAACCATCGAAGAATAAAGCCCAAGGCACAATGCTTATTATTTCAACAGAAAGATCACGATGTTGGGTAATAAAATCAGCGACAACTTGACCTTTTACCGCTTTTGCCGATTCATACTTTAAATCAAATTCTGACAAAGCCAAAATCCACTTGCCAATCCTTCCATTCAAAATTGGCATCGATAATATATGTTTTATTACATCAAAATTTGAAACCACCACGCATTCGGCATTCAACAAGTAGTGCCGAAATTTGGTACATGAATAATACACACACAGGCAAAGTTTCTCTATAGTCGAATACCTTGTCTCTGGATCCAACAGTTTTCAGCTAAGGTAAGCTATCACCCTCTCCTTTCCTTCAAACTCTTGCATGAGGGCCGATCCTATTGTTAGGCTATCGGCCGCCACATACAACTTAAAAGGCTTATCAAGTCATGGAGGTACCAGCACGGGTGGCGCCTTCATGTATTCCTTGATTTCATCAAAAGCCTTTTGTTGTATGTCACCCCATACAAATCCTTGACCTTTCTTGAGTTTCAATAGTGGAGAAAAAGGCAAGACTCTTTCTGATAAATTGGATATAAATCTTCTCACAAAATTAATCTTGCCAAGCAGTGATTGTAATTCCATGAGATTGGTGGGAGGGACAACTTTATCTATTGCTTCCATGCTCTTTTTCCCAACTTCAATCCCTCCTTTGTGGACTAGAAATCCCAAAAACTCACCAACCGAGACTCCAAAAGCACACTTGTTTGGATTCATCTTCAGACCATGCTTTCTAGTGCACTCTAGGGTCTTTCTTAAATCGGCTAAATGTCCTTCATGGTTCCTAGACTTGACCACCACGTCATCGATGTAGATCTCTACAACCTTGCCGATCAACTCATGAAAAATATAATTCATAGCTCTCTGATAAGTTGCACCGGCATTCTTTAACCTGAATGTCATGACTATCCATTCAAACAAACCAATGTGACCAGGGCATCTGAAGGCTGTCTTCGAGATATCTTCTATTGCCATGAAAATTTGGTTATAACCAGCATTCCCGTCCATAAAGCTGATGACCTCATAACCAGCTGCTGCATCTACCAGTAAATCGACAACTGGCATCAGGTATCCGTCCATCGGAGTAGCTTTATTTAGATCTCTGAAATCTATACAGACTCTCATCTTTCCATTTTTCTTGTACACTGGAACTATGCTTGAAATCCATTCTGCATACCTGCATGGCCGAATGAAGTTTGCTTCCAATAATCTTTCAATTTCTTTCTTCACATTGGCCAATACCTCCTCTTTATAAAACTTACGTGGAGGTTGTTTGTAGGGGCGATATCCGGGTTTAATGGGCAATCGATGCTCAACAATAGAACGATCCAATCCGGGCATCTACATTGCAATCCCAAGCAAAACAATCTTTAAATTCTTTTAAAAGGTCTATCAACTTTGATCTATACCCTTGATCTAAATTTGCACTAATATACATCAGCCTTGGTTTAGCACTATCACCAACATCTATTTCTTCTAACTTGTCGGCCGACATAAAACCACGCCCCAGCTTTCCTTTATTGCCATCGATCAGATTACCCATTAAAAATTACTGTGCGAGCCGACTGCTTGGATCGACTGTTGATCTCTGTTGAAGATATTCACAGGACCTTCTTCCCACACTTTACCGGAGAAACAGTCAATGCCATCGTATTCCCAATAAGCAGGCTCCGTAGCAGCAACATTACAGAATCATCGGCGTGAACAACTTCAATATCATCTCCAACCCACTTTGAATAAGAATGCGGTGCATGGTTGAAGGAATGCAGCAATTAGCATGAATCAATCTCTTCCTAGAAGCGGACTATGCCCCCTTGACATCGATGACAAAGAATGTAGTGATCAAAGTTTTTGACCCAATCATCAACTCAACATGCACAAATCCACGAGTGTCAGAAGGATTGCCAACAAAGTCTCTGAGAATCATGTTGGTTTTTAACAAGTCTTCACTTGTCATTTCAAGCTTTTTAAAGGTAGTATATGGCATGATATTGATAGCAGCTCCCCCATCAACAAACATTTTAGTCGAGGCTTGCCGTTGACGTATCCTTTTCGAGATAAAGTGGCTTCAAGTGATGATACTTGGCTGGTTTGTCAAAAAATCGCTGGCGTGTCGGGACAAGCCGGGCCATTAAATCTTGAAACTCACTTTCATCAAAATCGAGTATACGTCTTCTTGGATACTCGCCTTCGGGAGCTATGAATTCGATGGGAGGAAGAAAGCCATGCATGCATCACTTGAAGGACCATGTCCATCGGGTTTCTTTTTTAGGGGGCGCCATGTCCGCTTCCTCTCAACAATGGCTTGTTTTAGCTCCTCGTTTCTCAAACGTTGAACTCTTCTTTTTTTCGGCTTTTCCTCAATCCCTGAGGGCACCACCGTCCTTTCGCCATACATACTCATGGGGACTTTCCTCTCCATTGTATCCCTTATAATGAGTCCAATTTTGAACTGCAAGTCTTTTCCTTTGCTGGCTCTCAAAACTGTCTATTTTTAAACGCCGATCATCCTCAGGAAACTGTGTTCCAAGTCTTCATGGACCGGACGGTGGTTGACTCGAGACTACCTATACCCAAAATATTGATCACTGCATTCAGGGCAATTGTTTCTAGCAAGCAACTTCAAGCCTTCATTCCAACAATGTTTAAAGAATGAACACCCCCAATGAGACTGCTCCATCTCTCTCATGTGCTCTTCTTGCTCCCTTCGATACACCTCTTCTTCATATCTTCGGTATTCTTCCGTAAACCTTTGTTCTTTGTAATATTCCCTTTCTTGCTGCCTTTGCCATTTGTTCAGTAAAATACGTGATGTAACTCTAGGCTTAGAAGTTTCACCTCTCTCAGTTTAGCTATTCTTGAACCGAACCTTTTGCTTTAGCTCTTCACTTGTGATTTACCGATCAGGGTCGACAGTATCACTCTTCTTTGCTCTGTCAGAGGTTAACACCTTCACCTTGCCCTTACCTTTGGGATCATTTGTAGAAACCATGTTCACGGAGAAGGAGATCATATTCTGAGGAAAAGGCTGTCCATCAACCTTCATCTTGCCATCAAATTTCAAATGTCCCTCCTGAATGGCCTTCTGAATTCGCACTCTGAACACTCGGCAATTGTTGATGGAGTGAGAATTAGTGTTATTATAACCACAATACTTCTTGTCTTTCACTCCTTCAGGACACAGCATGGGATGTCCTTCTGGCAATTTGATACGTCCTTCCCTTACTAACAGATCAAAGAGCTTATCTGACTTAGAGACATCGAAGTCATAAGTCCCCTTTTGTTGCCTCAACCAGCGTTGACTAACTTGAGTAGGTTCTTTGGCCCAAACCAACTCAGCTGCGGCTATCTCATCTTTATCATCGTATTCAGCCGCTTCTTCCAGAAAGCTTTGATACATCTCATTAGCAACATTGCCTTTTTGGAAGCGGTTGTCTCTCTTGAACCCTTGAGCTTGATTACTCATGGCTGCCAGTCGCTATGAAAGTTGACCAAGGTCATCAAACTCCATGCCGAATAGTTTCTCTCTGACATTCGGCTGCATGCCCGCTATCGCCATCCCTGGCAACTGATCATCTGGTAAATTCAGAGAATAGCAAAGGTTTTTGGTTTCTCTGAACCTGCGAAGATACTCCTGTGGTGTCTCATTAGCTTTCTGTCTCAGACTCATAAGATCAACCAGTTTCTTCTCATTAGTACCCGTGAAGAAATACGCATGAAACTTCTGTGCTAGCTCTGCCCATGTACCAATGGAATGAGCCAGCAAAGATGTAAACCATGTGAAAGCTGGCCCTGTGAGAGACAAAGGAAAATACCAAAGCCTCCAAGCTTCATCTGTAGAAGCTTCCCCAAGCTGCATCAAATACCGATTGATATGCTCTATGGTGCTAGTGTCATCTTGGCCAGAAAACATGGTCAAATCTGTTGGAGGCTTCCCCCTTGGAGGAAGTGCTACTCTGTTGTACCACTCTGGATAGGGAGACTTGTACGAGTAGGACTGATTCTTCGGCTTTAAGCCAAACTGATTCTGCATCATATCAGCCATCCTGTGCATGATAATATCAATACTTGAATTTGGAGTTCCCTGTACTTGCCTTCTAGAAGGCAGTCCTGATGCACTCTTGTATCCTGGATTTGGTAAGGCATCCAGAGTACTATAATCAGTAAATTCTTGATATCCATCTCTATACATATTCCTTTGCAACCTATTTGATGCTGGAGACACTTTGAAAGCTGATGGTGGTATATCTCCTATTGTACCAAATGTCACCTGGCCATAGGTAGGAGGCTGTTGTTTCTCATTAGGAGCTGGTCCACCTTTGTTTGAGCCAGATGCTCCATCATCTCCAGCAGACTTCTCTTGATACTTTGGCACATTGAACAGTGTTGGTCCGCGGATTGGGCCTACATTTTCCTCAAAGTACTTATCAGCCGTTGGGCTGAAGATGCTAACCATGATTGCACGAAAGGTGTTCAAAAAGGTTGTGTGATGATTTGTCATAGTTTCTCCCAAAGCCTTGTGAATCAACTCTGACATCTTCTGAGCATCCTCCTCTTTAGTGAAATTAGATTGGTGTGGAAGGAGAACCCTTGGCAACGATTGTTTGTGGAAAACCTTGTTGCTTTTATTCTTGGAAAAGGACATCAGGCACTTGTGTTGAAATTGCTCACATGCTTGCTTGCACCAATTCCCTTGAATTCTCGCAACTCATCCATGGTTACGTCTAGAACATGATCATTGTTGATTTCAGGCATCTTGAACGACGGGGTCCCACCGAGCGTGCCAAAAAGTGTGTTGACATAAAATGTGGCGCACTGTGCCTCACACACAGCAAGCCGAAAAGCGTGGCTTCAATCGGGTGACCGGTCGGTTTGAAATCCGGAAGCGTGCCAGTCAATTTGACCTGAAACTGACAAGGGATAAAAGATTGTTAAATACAAAATCGAATATGCCGGGGGGTGAGACCGCAGTTCCATATATACGGCCCCCGAAGCCACTTACGATGACATACGGCTATAGAAGCCGCGCCGCCAATCATGTTTGTAGATTATTCGGCTAATATAAAGGTAAACACGTAAAAGCGTTGATTACCGAATACGTATGCATGAGAAGACATGTTTGAACAAGTCAAAGTTGATCGTGAGTTGAAGCGTAACCAAGCTCGGCAAACTAGCCGAATTGGGGTCCATGAAGAAGGAACAAACAAGCTAGCACGAACAAACCTATCAAAAACTTGCATCCGCCGCACGACACTTAGCCTTATCAAGGTTTAAACGCTTTTAACATGCAAGAACCTACAACATGTAACAACCTAGATTGATCTAATTTGGCTATGTAAGCATATGATCTATCTGTCATGATAATACGAAAGTAAGAACATTAGGAACAAATAGATCTATAAAAATAGAGAGCCAAAACTTATCAATCTAGATTGGGCAAAGGAGTGTTACAATTATATAAAATATTAGAGACATGCAACACGTGATAACTTAATGAATCTACTAGATCCTGCCAAGTCTAATAGAGTCGATAACTATCTTGCTTTGCTAAGCTATCAAGCAAACGCCTGCCGCACGGCCATCTAGTCGAGATAAACAAAGCATAAGCGAAGACCTCTTGGTTGTCAAGCAAACGCCTGCCGCACGGCCATCCAGTCGAGACAAATAAGACTACTTGCATCAACATCTAAATCCACCACATGATACTAGACATGATAGCAAGGTTGTCGGAACTTACGGAGGTCGACGGATCGATGGCTCCTCTCGAAGAACTCGACGACACAACAAAGGACTTGAAACTTGGCACGGGGCCGATTGTATTAATTTGGTTGTGAACTCCTTTTACAATGGTCGAGGGTTTATATTTATACCCTGGACAGAACATGAATCCTAAAAGACTATGATTACAAAATACCAAAGGTAACTCAAAAACAAAGCGATCTTAGCTCTAATCTTTTTCAGAGTCCTTTACTATCACGGTTCTTTCCTTCCAATCAGCTTTTACTTGCCACCTTTTCTTTTCGAATGGGGCCACTGCCTTCAAAGATAGCCGACCGCACGAACACTTGCCGAATCACTAGAACTCAGCCGACCACATAGATGTTTGCCGAATCGCCACGAACAGCCGACCGCATAATGTTTGTCGAATGCCCTGAATGCTTGGCCCACCTGTCATCTTCTCAATCCTTACCAAAATCCAGTGTTAACAATACCAAAAAGGTATGTGCCAAAAAAAGAGAGAGAATAAAACAAGGGGTGCAAAGACACCCGCCCGAGCGAACAAAAAATGGGTACAAAAAGTACCTGCCAGAGAGATAGCCCCCACTTCTTAGAAAGACAGAAAAGAGAAAGTCATACATAGGAGTTCAAAAGGAAAAAGATAATAAACTCACCCTCCGATCAAAGTGTATTGCTTAGTAATTTGCTATGATCTCATCATTTGACTTTGCTCTTCATACAAAAATATAAACTCAAGCAGGAAAGCAATTCAAAAGAGTAGAATGTATACAAAATCTATGACTACCTCTCTTGCTAAAATACCAACCTAAAGATAAAGTGATAGCTATAAGCCCCACAGGTGACAAGTGAAAAGGATGAGTATGACAACCAATTTATTTAAATCAAGGAAGAAAACTTTGTCATAATCTTGGCACTTGTGAAACATAATTGGCATTGTAGCAACTCTTGATCAACAACCAAGTTCCTAGCTTTGCTCGAGGACGAGCAAAGGGTAAGCTTGGGGGATTTTGTTGGCGATGATTACCGACATACTTTAACCGCCAACTATTATCCAAGAAGGGAGAATTATCATAGATATATTCATATATACCTTTACTATTGACCTATTTCCACTTGTATTAGAGCATCATTGTTTTATAGGGAACATATAAGGAAGAGAGGAAAAGGTCACAAGAATGCGCCTTCCGGCAAGGCGTATTTCAATAAAATAAACAAAGATCAAAAGACCAAGAACTCAACTGGGCCAGCAACCCACAAGGAAGGAGTCCAAGGGCAGCAAGAGGGCCATGGGCCAAAGCTGGGGCCAAGGGGCCACCCCTAGTGTGGGCGCACCAAGTTGCGGCCGCACCCCTAGGAGGCTCGGCCTGGCCCATCTTCTTCTGGCGGTTCCCTTGGTTGGTTGTAGAGGCGGTTTGGCCAAGCATTTACTCACCTCAGCCCTGGAAACGACCTCAAGCTAGTATAAAAGTAGGGGTGGAGCTCCTCATTTCACACAACACACAACACCTTCACTTGTACTCTCAAGTGTACCTCTCCACTTTTTCCTTTATCCTTAGTTGTAGTAGAGAAGCAAGGCTCAACTTGTAAGAGGAGGAGACATCTTGGCTACTTTTGGTATGAATACTATTCTTTCCATTATGTTCTTCTTCTCTTTTTATCAATATAGCAATGTTCTAGAATTAGAGTATAGTTCTTGTGCTATAATCTTGTTATATGAACTAGGCACTAGTTTGTGTAGATGAACTAGGTACTAGTTTGTATAGTTGGATCATAGAACCTAGGACTTCTAGTTTATATGCCTTGTTCATGATATGCTTGCTAGTTCATAGTGTTCATATCATGTTTGTAGGATATAGAGCTCCATTTTTAATCGTTCATACATTTAGATGATGAAGAATAGAGTTGTGTGCGGGTTGGTCATTCATCGCACAACATCCAAGTTCTTTACTTGTTCATCCGTAGGGTGAGAGACCCGGGGGGGCTTGGGTAGCTATTTTATATGTGGGCATGGTGCTCGGGTATAGGGTAGCTGGTTGTTGACACCTCTTAATGTTATCTCTGATAACGGCACCAACAATGCTAGAGTAGCGCACCACCACTAGAATGCCAAGTTGTCATCCCCAGCATAACACCAAGGGGTGTGGTATTAAATCATGCCACCATCTAAAATATAGAAATGTATCCGCAAGCGCACGTATCAAATACCATTGTAGCATTTTACCCGAGTATTACGGGTTGTCATTTATATTTTCCCAAAGGAAGGTCTACATGGTCGTGTAAAGGTAGTGTGTTGACCTAGAGTGTAACGAATAGGCATAACCATGTCCTCGCTACTCAATGCAGGAGTAAGTCACAAGATAATTGATAAGGTATGTATATAATCATCAGCATAAACAGATAGAGACTCCTAGCTATATCATTAGGGTTGCTAGTAGAACATCAAGAGATATTCCTAGGTTATTCCTAGCTACATGTCAATGTATATCATGGTTAGTGCAATACACCTAGTAGTCATGGCTAAGGTTAGCATTATATTTATTCATAGTGGACATACTAAGGAAGTTTGAGAATATAGCACGCCCTTCCATCGTATACAAGCCCCATCATCAGGCTATAAACGGGGTTCGGATTACATAGGACTCAACAGGAATGTCACACCCGCGATCTACCAAACCCGGCCTATAGGGTGCATTCGCAGATAAACAACGTATAAGCACCACGCTTACACAATGCTTATCACTCACCCAACGATCAATTAGATGAGTACTATACGAACCTGTGGATAAGTATAATGTTAATCTAGCTATACTAAGCATATAACCACAATAGACAAAGAACACAATAACTATGAATATAAGTAAATGAGAATTCATCAATTCAATTGTAGCAATCATATAACTATACAATGAAAGAGAACAAAGGCGAGAGGAGGTAAGAACTATACCAAATCCAAGCTCTTGATGGCTCTGGAATCCAAGCCTGCGCTTGCCTCCCTCTAGTTCTAATCTAGCTATCTAGGCCCTAGCTAAGGAGCTCTGACTAGGGTTTCTGGCTGATGATCAGACTTTGAATGAATGAATGAATGAATGGGGGCTCTCCCCAGGGGGGTGCCTCTCCTTTTATAGCCCTAGGCGATGATCGTGAGCCATCGGATCGAACCGACATTGACGGGCGGCTAGGATCGATCCTCAAAGGCGGTGGAGCGAACCGGGCGAACCGGGACCCGAGGGGGGCTAGCCCCAGACCGGCCGGTCTAGGGCCAGACCGGCCAGTCTGGCCTGGTGGCCTCCGGGCCCCCGGCTCGGTGTGGTGCCTTCTCGTCTTTTCTGGAATCGTCCTGTGTAGCCATGGAGTTTGTTTTCCGTTTCCTTGTTCCGATAAGCTTGTATGTTTGCGCCTTTTCCGGTTTATGCCTGCATAAATAGTGAAACACCAAAACTCGTGGAATTCGGTCAGTGTAAACCCTATGTCTACTTTGGTGATCACATTTACATCCTTTTCATGGCTAGTTGACGGTTGAATTAATACAATAGTGGCCATCAACAACTCCCCCAAGCTTAACCTTTGCTAGTCCCTTAGCAAAGAAAACTTAGAAAAGTTATTGAAAATATGTGTATGTTTAAGCATTGTAGCCATCTCGGAGCAACTCCCTCAAAATATACCTACAGTCAGACAGAAATTCTCCTCCAAGTTATGCAATAACTGAGCTGACTTTCAAACTTACCCATATTACCTTTGACTATGGGGCTTATTAGCTCTTCCTTGGGTCTTGAGCACTTGACAGACAGAAAGATCCCATCTAAGCACTATGTCTTAAGTTCTTCGATCAGCTATCATTCTGGAGTTTTTAGAGGTTTTCAAATAAAACTCAGAGCTTCCCATGTATGACACTCTCAAGTCTCTCAATGTATGTGGTATTTGTGGATTCTCACCAAGGCAGTGATGATGATTGCCTTTCTTTTCATCCTATAACTAAAGCTTATGTGGAGCTCATAGGTAAGGAGAAGCTGAAAGAGCAAACTTGCAATGCATATATTTGTTAAGTCAAACAATGGATCCATGGAGAAACGAGTCATGCAGTCAAATCAAGATGTATAGGTGGATGGATATGGTGGATATATGGTGGAACCTAATTCTACTCAGCTCCTTGAATGCTTCTCTCTCCTTTGAAAACTGGCCAGAGGTTATGAGCTATCTTTTTCTTTCTTCTCTTTTTTCTCTTTTTTTTTTTTCAGGGAGTCGGGCATCTACATACCCATTGTTTTGCATTGGGACACTTGTCCATCTTTTCTTCTCCCTTTTTTTTCAAATATCTTTTTGCATAGCTCATAGCACTCCTTTTGGCATTGATAGAATTTAGAGAGATAACACAGGAACATGGAGCATTTATTGGGTGGCTAACCTAATGGAATATTTTTGGTGTTCTCTCCCAGTGTAGGAGAAAAATATTTTTGGAATGGATGTAGGTGGAATGGCATGTTGTTGCGCCTACTCCAGTGTAGAGTAGTGCTTATGGAGGTGGATCTTGATTCAAGAGCATGACAAATTTCTCACTAGGGTCACAAAGGTTGACAAAACTCAATGCAAGACAAGCAGCATATATGTGGAAGTTTAACTAGCTTATCTCATCATGTTTGGCTCTTGTTGTTTGGCTCTTGTGGGAATATAAGCTTTGTCATATAGGAACTCATCATGTTTTTGCATTTTTCAAAAGATAAAGCTCCAAAACTTCAGTGTTACTCAGAACAAGATAGATAGCAGCTCAGACTTTCTCAATCTTATCAATCAGGTACCTAGACTTAGTTCAAGCGTATGCAACCCACAAGTTTCAGGCTCAGAGTGAATTTCTCATGTCAAAATAGTTGGAGCTAAAAGTTGGGAAAACATTTGTCTAAACTCTAGGTATTTCAGAAGTGTTGTAACAGAGCAGCTTATCATCATTTCAATTCAATCATTCAAGAGCTTCCTTTTTATTGACTCTAGACAGACAAAACATTTTTATTTGATTTTTCATTTTTCAAAGACTCAAACTATAAAACTCAAAAAGACTCTAAGGACTCTTAAAAAGCATGGACCTTCATGTGCCCACATATTTTTAGTATTTTCAGGTTTTCTTAGATACTATGGTGAACCTTCATGTGCTCACATATTTTTGGTATTTTTCAATTTTTATGACTGACTCGATAATCACGTAGGTACACTTACCTGGGTACCTAGGGGATGCCTTCCCCCAAGCTGGTTGTTGTCGTGGTTGAGCATTGAAGCTGAGCAGTCCTCTCGATGGAGCTCACGCTTGTAAGAGCTGGTGTAGCCAAGAACCTTCATCTCATCCGACAAGAAGTTGCTTCCTTCACACAGTGGTTAGCTGTGTGCAAGAAGGTGTACTTTGAGTGATGAAGATGATGATTCTTAGGTGGACTAGCTCTTAAAGTCATCCTGCAGCAAACATCTCACAAAACACCAAAACTCGTGGAACGGATTAGGATAAACAGTTAGTGGTTAGCCGTTCGTGGATTGGTTGTTGTGAGAGGTTTTCAAGAGTTATTACAGTGCATTCAATGCAGCAAGATGCTCAATGATTATTTTTTGGATTTTTCTTTTAATCAAACAGAATTAAACTATGTATGCTAATTTTTTTATTTTTTTTTTATGCCACCACAGTGAACACTCCTTTAGCTTGCGCTGTAGGCATGTCACATGGGGCTTTGAGGTTTTCCAAATGTTTTTGTGATTTTCTATAAAGATGATAAAAACTAACTACGAATTAAAAGTGCAAGAAAGTAAATGGATAACTACCATTGTTACCTTATGGCAAGGGTTTAGAGTTTAAAGTCCTCCGGACAAGACTTCTCATCGTCTTCACTCCTAGGGTGCTTCATCAGATCCTGAGTATGGGGACCCTAATGTTGGACCTCCTGGTGATGATGACTCAGTTGAGGAGGTTACCTTTTCTTTCTATACCTTTGTAGGTTGTGCCGTTGGTGCTGTAGATTCTTCCTTGATTTCCTCCTCCTCAACATTGCTCTTTTGAGAGTGATTCCTCCGGCGCTGACGTCTCCTCTTGGACTAGGTAAAAGCTGCTAATCCAGGAAAGTTATAATCTTTAAAATAACAGCGTACCTTCTCTCCTGGGAATTGGAAGTGGACTTGGCCTGATCCATTGTAGATGATCGCGTTGGTGGTGCTGAGGAACGACCTTCCAAGTATGAAGGGCGTCTCGTCTTCTTCTCCCATGTCTAGTATCATGAAGTCGGTCGGGACATAGTGGTCCTGGATCTTGGCCATGATGTCTCTTGCTACTCCCTCCAAAAATCTCATTGTGTTGTCTGCCAGCTGTAGCTGCATATAGGTAGGGTATAGAGGTGTATCGAATAATAAATCATATACCTTTTTAGACATTATGTTGACAACTGATTCGGTGTCGCAGAAGGCATTGTAGAATGAGCACTATCCAATAGTGCAATCGATGGCTGGCGTGCCTGGATCCTCTTTCTTGGTTAAGAATGGTGAGGCTAAGAGGTGGTCATGCTTGTACTCGATAGCCTTGACTACTTGGACTTGCTTTCTCACTTGTCTTCTATTCCTGTTCTTCCTCTTCCCATTTGAATTCCTCTTGATTCCTTCATTTGTTGGCTTGACTGGAAAGTAAGCTCCTCTTGGATCTATAGGAGCTTCAAGGGTCTTGTTCTTGAAACTGAATCTCTCTTTGTTGCCCTTGATGGTGAAACAAATCTTGGCACTATCCATGTAGATGACAGCCTTCGCAGTACTCAGGAATGGCCGGCCAAGAATTATTGGGCTCTTGGGATCTCTGCCGGTATCCAAGACTACAAAGTCTACAGGGACATATGATCTCCCGATTCCTATGCACACGTCATCTAAGATTCCCTTGGGGTACTTGATCGTCTGGTCTGCAAGCTGCAAACACATATCTATGTACAACAAAGATGCCCATGGAAAGACTTGGTCGAAGATTACCTTAGGCATGATGTTGACACTGGCGCCTAGATCACAGACAACTTCAGGGAAGTCATGCTGCCCAATAGAGATGGGAATCATAGGTCTCCCTAGATCTCCTCTCTTAGGTGGCATGGAGTCATCCTTCCATCCTGATGATGCTTCAACGTAGTAACCTGCATAAACATCATCCAGATTCACGGTCTCAGGCTCTAGAGGTTGCCCTGGAATCTTACCTTCATGGGTTGGTGGAACGGCGGCCGCCAGCTGAGCTAATTGTTGTTCTATCATTTTATTAAAGCTAAGCTGGTTCTTAACAGCAGAGGTAAAGCTATCCATTTTAATGTTTATATTCTCTAGCATTTTATCATTGGATGCTACCTTCCTAGATAAAGTCTCCACAATTTTGTTTTGGTTGGAGATCACTTCTCTCAAAGGCAATTGAGCATAGTTATTAGTGCCTTGAAAGTTACCTTGGAAGTTACCTTGGTAGTTGGGCCTTTGCTGGTTCCATCCTTGATTTTAAGGACGATAGTTGTTGTTGTTGTTGTTGATGAAGTTCACATCCTCACGGGTCTCAGGACAGTTGTTGTCTGAGTGTCCCATATTGCCACACACTTCACACGTCATGCATGAATCATTAATGCGCATGATATCTTGTCTTTGGCTTGATTTATCTTCCAGCTTCTTCATGAGCAGATCTATCTTGGCAGACAGCATGTCTACCTCCTTGAGCTGGTGCATTCCTCCACTCCCCTTGTGGGTGGTTTGGCGCTCATCATTCTAATCCTGATTGGAGGCCATCTTCTCCATAAGAGCAGTAGCTTGTGGTATGGTCAAGTGACATAAATGCACCTCCAAAGAAGCAAATCAACATTGTTGCGGTGCCGTTGGTAAGCCCATGATAGAAAGTTTGCATCAGGAGCCAATTCTCCATCCCATGATGAGGACATTCTGATATGTAATCTTGGAAGCGTTCCCATTCCTCAGGGACTGACTCATCATGTTGTTGCTGAAAACTCGAGATCTTCTCCCTTAGGGCACTTGTCTTGCCCATAGGAAAGAATCTTGCTAGAAAAGCTGTGGAGCACTTGTCCCAAGTTGTATGGTTGTCTTTGTTAGCATAGAACCATTGCTTTGCCTTTCCCAACAAAGGTGAGAATGGGAATAGACGTAGCAAAGACGGTATCCTTTGGTACATCTTTTCGGCTTGAAAGTGCCGCAAATCTCCAGGAAGTGTTGGAGATGAGCACTTGCATCTTCATGTGCTTTTCCACATAACAGGTTGGCTTGCACCATGGTGATAAGAGCTGGCTTGAGCTCGAATCCATTCTCCCCAACTTTGATGTTAGGTCCAGTGCGGATGTTTTTGGTGTTCGGAGCGGAGAACTCGCGCAGTGACTTATCAGCCATTTCTTCAAAGATTGGTGCTAAGTTGCCTTCTTGTTGCTCTTCTTCTTCTTCTCTTGTAGGAGCTTGCTCCTCCAAAGAACGAACCTCAGCAGTGGGTGTCTTTGATGGAGATTCAAAGATGTCCCTCACTTGCTGGAATTTCTTCCTTCGAAAGAGTTTCTCTGGATTTTCAACGTAGTTATCTGGCAGATCAAAACCACTCATTCATTACCCTGCATAAGATTTCACAAAGATAGAAAACACAAGGGTAAGCCTGCATTGAGTAGGGGTCTATGGTTTCCTCTATCTCCTTAGTTTGTTAGGTCAATTGCTACCCTTTTTAATTGCCAATTGCCTTCCTCGGCAACGCCGCAAAAAATGCTTGTTGACACCTCTTAATGTTATCTCTAATAACGGCACCAAAAATGCTAGAGTAGTGCACCGCCACTAGAATGCCAAGTTGTCATCCCTAGCATAACACCAAGGGGTGTGGTATTAAATCATGCCACCATCTAGAACATAGAAATGTATCCGCAAGCGCACAGATCAAATACCATTTTAGCATTTTACCCGGAGTATTACAGGTTGTTATTTATATTTTCCCAAAGGAAGGTCTACATGGCTGTGTAAAGGTAGTGTGTTGACCTAGAGTGTAACGAATAGGCATAACCATGTCCTCGCTACTCAATGCAGGGGTAAGTCACAAGATAATTGATAAGGTAAGTATATAATCATCAGCATAAACAGATAGAGACTCCTAGCTATATCATTAGGGTTGCTAGTAGAACATCAAGAGATATTCCTAGGTTATTCCTAGCTACATGTCAATGTATATTATGGTTAGTGCAATACACCTAGTAGTCATGGCTAAGGTTAGCATTATATTTATTCATAGTGGACATACTAAGGAAGTTTGAGAACATAGCACATCCTTCCATCGTATACAAGCCCTACTGTACCTATAAATGGGGTTCGGATTACATAGGACTCAACAGGAATGTCACACCCGTGATCTACCAAACCCGGCCTATAGGGTGCATTCGCAGATAAACAACGTATAAGCACCACGCTTACACAATGCTTATCACTAACCCAACGATCAATTAGATGAGTGCCATACGAACCTATGGACAAGTATAATGTTAATCTAGCTATACTAAGCATATAACCACAATAGACAAAGAACACAATAACTATGAATATAAGTAAATGAGAATTCATCAATTCAATTATAGCAATCATATAACTATACAATGAAAGAGAACAAAGGCGAGAGGAGGTAAGAACTATACCAAATCCAAGCTCTTGATGGCTCCGGAATCCAAGCCTGCGCTTGCCTCCCTCTAGTTCTAATCTAGCTATCTAGGCCCTAGCTAAGGAGCTCTGATTAGGGTTTCGGCCGATGATCGGACTTCGAATGAATGAATGAATGAATGTGCCTCTCCTTTTATAGCCCTAGGCGATGATCGTGAGCCATCGGATCAAACCGATATTGATGGGCGGCTAGGATCGATCCTCAAAGGCGGTGGAGCGAACCGGACGAACCGGGACCCGAGGGGGCCAGCCCCCTGAACCCGGCGGTCTAGGGCCGGGCTGGCCGGTCTGGCCTGGTGGCCTCCGGGCCCCCGGCTCGGCGTGGTGCCTTCGTCTCTTCCGGAATCTTCCCCGTAGCCGTGGAGTCCGTTTTCTGTTTCCTTGTTCCGATAAGCTTGTATGTTTGTGTCTTTTCCGGTTTACGCCGCATAAATAGTGAAACACCAAAACTCGTGGAATTCGGTCAGTGTAAACCCTATGTCTACTTCGGTGATCACATTTGCATCCTTTTCATGGCTTGTTGACGGTTGAATTAATACAATAGTGGCCGTCAACACTGGTGATTGCACTTCAAAGTCCACAGACGAGGGGTTAGGCGGCAAGTGGTGACAGCCCTGTCCATCCCTTGGTAATCCCCCACGTTCGGCTATGGCATAGGAGTCTAAATTACCACCCATCTCGCTGGCGGACCAGTGGCCGATGGTCTCCCGATCCATTGCAAACACAACTCTAGATCTGATTCATGTATTTATATGACTATCCACTATCTAGACATTAGCTGTATTAGGACCATTGCTCCTATAGGATATTCTTTTATTCTTTATTCTTTTATTCTTTATGCTTCATTCATCTTTCCCCCATTTGAGAGACATTTATCTCTATGTGTGTCCACTATCATGAAAACCGTATTGTTTACCCCTGTTATGAACATTGTTTTACCTTTCATACAAAGTATAATATTCTTGATTATGGTTTCATACTAAAATCTACACTAGCCTTCCTTTGGGAAAACATAAATATGACACCTAGGATTTCTCCAGGTTGAAATGCTACAACGGTAATTCTGTGCGCTTGCGGAGTAACATCCAAAACTGCAAAGGTTTACCGGATCATCATTACCTCTTTACTGTAGTTAGGACTGTAGTTCTAGCCCTAGTGTCAAGGAATGCTGAAAGTGCGCCGTATAGCATCTCTGAGGTACTAGCAGCTAAGGCTATAGTCCGAGCGTTATTAGGGATATAACTCTCTTGATAGAGGTAAGAATAGTTTGGTATGCCACGGTGCCCGTGCCATGCTATTCTGAAACTATCATCCAAGGTATATCACTAGTAGCGGTAGAGGGAATAACTAGTGAGGTGTGCCTCAATACCATGGCTGATCTAGTGATATGGTAATTAAGGTACACCACCCTAAGCATTTCTTACTTATTACCGGGGATAGACTTGCTCTATTCTCAGTAATGATGTTAAGGAATGTCTACTGCATTTCTGGCGTTGTCACCAAGGGTCCAAACTTGGTGATGCGCTAAGAAACACCAACGACCATCGTAGCGGCACCGCTAGCCATCGTGCCCCTAGCTACCGACGCAAGCAAAGATGGCTAGCACCGGAGGCAAGGTGGCCAAAGGAGGTTCAGGCACCACCCGAACATGGATCGCCAAGAAGCTCGGCATATGTTGACACTCGTTAGCGTCAACTTTTACTAGGGCTTTTTACCCGAAGGAAAACAAGAAAACACACTAGTCTAGGGTTTTATCTGACAATTTCCACGAGTTTTGCATATTCTGTATTTTCCAGGGTGATTTTTAGAAAAGCTAAAAAAAAGGGATTCTAGTGCATATTTAGCACGAAAACTTATCTGCCACGGAATCACGATTGGGCTCAGGAACCATCTAGAAGGCACCCGAAGCAACGGGACCCCGAGAGGAGGAAAAGTGGGGCCGGCCGGCCCCACCTTGGGGCCGCCCGGCGCCCTGCTGCTAGGGTTTTGGCCCCCCTTCTGGAAGCTTCCTCCACCGCCTTCATCTTGGCCCTTGGTTACATCGGTTTGATCCTGCGGCGCACGTCGATCCCACCGGGCTATAAATAAAGGGGTAGACCCCCCTCCCTGAAGCATCAAGTCATTTGGAGATCCAACCATCAAGCGCCTTCTCTAGTTCATCAGAGTCTCTGTAGTACATAGCTTTAGCCTAGTTAGATTAGAAGTAGAAGAGTTCTAGTTCTTCAGCGGGATCCGGAGCCCCCCAAGCGTGCATGCAGCGCGGAGTTCGGTATAGTTGTAGTACTTTACTCTTATTGTATTCATTATGATTCGTGCAACATTGTTCTTAATCTCTTATATATTCTTAATTGCAATAGTCATTGTCTACTTTGATTATATGTCTAGGATAGTTGGTTTGATCTTATTGAATTCATGTAATTGCTCGGATAGCGTTTACCCAAGCGGCCGCTGGGTAGATGGTACACAATATGTAGACGTGGTGTCTAGATATCTTGTTTATCTGCGAGTGCACCTTGACGTCTTTGGGACGTGTGGTAGTCCGCGCAGTGACAATTGCATTGGTTCCTCTCGTAGTCCACCCTCCGTGCATTAGGGACTAGCATGGGCACGGTCGCGAAGGAGGTGACCCTTGTGTCTTAATACCCTCATTAGTTGATGCCTCTTTACATGTGATAATGATATAGGGTTAACTTAACAATGATTGCTAGATGTAGTTGCACTAATTAGAGTTATTCATTGACGTAGTTATTGAATTACCTTAGTATTTATTCCCGAGTTTATCCATTGGCTAGCTATTGTTATGACTAGAAGAGCTCGATGTTTATCTATTTATGATGACTGATCATTATCATTATTTATCATATATATCTTTTATCACGTGACTTATCCCTGTTATGAGTAGGATTCTAGTTATGGTTTGCCTTTCACATCAATAGTATAAGTTATAGTTTATAAGTCCTACATATAGACCTTCCCAAAGGTATAAATATAAATCGACAACCCGGTAGACTTCCCTAGGTAAAATGCTACAACGGTATAATTATCTGTCTGCGCTTGCGTAATCCAGTTAGTTTATATTCTTATCTTTATATTCATATCTCTTATTTCTGCCTAGTCATATTGAATACATGTAAATCTATAGTTATTTCTTAAGCAATATAATTAAGGATGACAACTTAATACATGCTTAGGAATGATAGTGATAAATAGGTGGCTAGTTGCTAATGACAAGTTAATTTAATACCGAGCATTTTTTTGGCGCTATTGCTAGAGGTAGGGTTTATCTCTGTTTTTAGTAGTGACGTTAGAAATGCCAACAAGTATTTTTTGGCGCCGTTGCGGGGAAGGTAGCTAGGCAATTAAGAACATTGATAGACTTAAACTCAATTATGTGATCGAAATAACCATTAACCCCTGCTCAAGCAGGATTACCCTTGTTTGTCTACTTTAATATCTTATGCAGGGTAATAAACGACCGGTTTACGACCTTCCGGCATGCCCCCACAAAATAAGAAGAAACATAACAAATCCAATGTTGGAGAAAGAGGTCGACGTCACAGGACTTTAATTCATATCTCAAGTGACGGGAACAAAGATGTTGTATCACTCACAAATTCCAGAATGTGAGTCATGGTAAGTATGATTAAATAAAGGTGAGAAAGTCTTGCTCATGGACTTTAAATTCGATGAGTAGTTATCTTCTGCATTCCACTACATGTTTACTTTTTACAATCCAAACATCCATCTCATTTAGTTTAAGGTTTTTCATCCATAACATGTTTAGTTCCATTTATATATCCATCCCAACTTGCATTCTTATAAATAACTTCAAAAAAAACTCACCATAATCATACTTTTCATCTCTACTTGAATAAACTTCTACAGTACTTTCATGCTACTTGTATTTGCTATAGTATGCCTAGGTTTAGAAGTATCTTCATACACCTTTGAACTATTTTCCTAAGTTAAAATAGACATGGTGTCTAGTTTAATTTTTGAATCATAAGGTGATTTGATCTTACTTCTAAAAGGTTTTTTGTAACACCCTAGGTGTTGGCTCACTAAATCACCTGCATAAACTGGTCATAAGCATCATCATCATCTTATATATGCATGTGCATGACAAGTCATTATGCATTTTCTATGGTTATGCTCATGAAAAGTCCATTTGATGCTTGCCTTGCTTGCTTGATCTTATGTCATGATGTGGATTGTTGTCAAATGTGCTCTACAGTAGTCTAACTATGCTTAGGACACTGGTTGGAACAATGTTCATGTAAATCATTTTGTTAAATGATGGCACTAGGTAATAGTTGACCAAATTCCCTTCCTAGGGCTCTTTTCTTTGACTATTTCAAATCTGCAAGCTAGAGACTTTGCATGGCTGTGAGTCCTAAATAAAAGTTGTAGATAATTTTATATAGAACAAACTTTGTTTAAGGCTCTTGCCATGAAAATGAGTGCAAGCTGCTCAAAAATGCACATCTTTTCTGAAAACAGTGCTGATTCAGCCTCTGAAAAAGTGGCTAAGTCTGAACCCGAGTTCAGTTTGTTTTTAGGGTGACTCTCGGCCTTGTAGTTTGTAAACCAGGCTGAACCAGAGGAAACTCATATAAGCAAATTGGTAGACCACCTATCCACCTACAATTTCTATTACTGAAATTTGCTCGGATTCGGTTTCGTTTTTGAGTTGCAATCGACTGAACATAGTGGTTTCAGTCGAATTCATTTGAATTCGAATTCAGAGAAGGGGAGGGAGGTGGCCAACCGGTGCCAACCTGGTCGTGCGCCGGGCCCGGGCCCACTGGCCAGGCCGGCGACGCCAACACATCGCCACGCACCCGCCCTCGCTCACATTCCATCTCCTCGCCTCTCTGCTTTCAAGCGGAGAAGAAGGCGACGCCGACGACGCTGCGAGCTCCGCCGCCGCTCCACGCCGTAGCCAGCGCACCGCCGTCGCCCAAACTTCACCCACAGCGCCGCCATGATGTCCTCCATCACCTGACCCAGCTAAGCGCCACCAGCCGACCGCAGGTGAGGCCACATTGCTCGCTCCGCCACTACTCGCCATGGCCGGAGCGCCGCCGAGCTTCGAGCTCACCGTGGCCAGCGATGCTCCACCTCTCTCTCTCTCGCTCGCGTACTGTCTAGAGGTCGCCGTGAGTCGTTGATGGTGAAACCTAGATGGTTGAGCCAATTAGGGTTCCGGCTAGCCGGAACAAAGCTTGTTGCCGCCAAGCTCTCGCCTAGGAATGCCGCCGTGCACGCGAGCCGAGCGAGCCGCCGTAGCAACCCTAGCCCCTACCCCCTCGCTAGCTCCACCTTGATGCACTGAAGCTTGCGCGGCTCAATTGAGCCCGCCGTTGCCAGGAACGGCAATGGCGCCGCCGCCTGGCCTTGGCCATTGCGCCGCCATCGTCGCCCGTCAAGCTCGCTCCCGGCCGATGCGCGCCCTCTAACCTACCTCAACCGACGCGCCATGTCATGGGGGAGCGCGTCCGTGGTGTTAGTTTCCGCCCGGAGAAGTCGCCGGCGATGAGCTTGTCACGGTCAAAATCGCCGCCGCCGCCTCCCTGTCTCGGTCTCGCTGACTGGTGGGTCCGTTGACCCGCGGGCCCCGCCTGCCAGTCGGATTAGGTTTAGGTTTTGTTATTTTCTTTTCCAGAAAATGCTTAGATCTTGTTTAATTCATATCTGGAGCTAGACAAGTCCAAATGGTGTGATTCAAATTTTGCTAGGTTTTTGGAGTTGTCTAGTTTTTATTAAAAATATGAAACATGACATGTTCTGCAGTAGATTTTGTTGGATCTATTTATTTTGTTCTAGGCCTTGGAAAATGGTTTAATGCATGACTAATTATTAATTGATGCTAAAAATGTGAAACCAGTGGGGATAGCTTTGTTTTGACCTGCTCTATATAGGAAAAATATTGGTTGGCATGTACCCTGTTTTGCAGAGCAGTTTGCTAAATAAGTTAATTTTATGCCTTGATGGGTGATATATTTACCATGTTTTCTATATGCATGTTTATGAGGTGAAATTTGGAACATTGTATCTTGGTGCTATGATGATGCTAAGAAAAACTGTAAATCTGTTGTTTGATACTTTTCAAATGGATTTGTGAATTATCCATCTTTAAACCTGTGTGGCTTGTTCTTTTGGTACAGATAGTTGTACTTAGATTTTTAAGGTGCAATTTGAACTGGGGTCTATGTGAGCTATGAGTACTCCACTGTAATTTTTGTAGATTTTTCTGGGTACTTTTACTATATGCTTATTTGTGCCCTTAAATGATGGGATTAAATGAAAAGGGTGTTTAAATAAATGTTTTAGAGTGGCTTATTAGGTTTTCTGTTAATCATTAGTCATGTTTTAACTGTTGGTCAGGTTGGGTGACCTTGAATTGCAAGATTGAACATGAATAAATGATTAATTCTTCAATTTAAGCTTTTTTGGACAGCTGGTGGTACTGTTGGTTTTGCATAAGCTAGATGGTGTTTTCTGGCTTTGTGGTTAATAGCAAAGTGGTAGATAATTTCATTATCTAGTTGCTGTTAAAATTTGAGAGCATTTGGTGGAATGGTTTAGGAGTTGTGGTGTTATCTTGAAAGGTTCCAGAAAAGAGTTCTTCTCTGGAATTTCTGGACAGATCTGGAAAATATGTTTGTTTGACCTTTTTGAATTGTGAATCTGTCTATGATGTCTAAATAAGAGTTGTAGACAAATTCCTAAGCTTTCTAGAATGTCCTCATACATGTTATTTGGAGTTATAGAACTCCAGTTACAATTGTTTCTTTCAGCTGTTGTTTGTAGGTCAGAAATCCTAAAATGTGTTGTACTTTGATTTCTTGCCCTTGTGTGTGTAATGTATATCTTGTAGATGCTTTGCTAATTACTACAAGTGATTAGGTGCAGGTTGTATGTCCTTAACTGATGATGAAAAGTTATACCTTGAATTGCTTGGTGAGTGTTAATCTTGTTTTAGATAAGAGATATGCACCTATTCTGTAAATTAAAGTGATTTGAATAGAGCTCATCACCCTAGCTGGAGGGTTTAGTGGTTGTTGCTGTTATCTCTTACAGGATCATCTTGTGCATTCATTATTCTCATTTATGCACTGCATTCCATAGGTTCGCCGAAGGGGGTAACGCTCTTGGAGTTCAGGGACCTGCAGCAGGAGGAGGAGCAGGGGGGACCAACCGGCGAAAGCAACTCCGTCGAAGAAGAAGAGCTAACTGAGTGCCCTAATCACGAGCCTACAACCTTTGTGAAAGGCAAGCCCAGAGCATAATAAGTTTTCCATGTTTTCTAAAATATACTTGAGTACTTTATGCTGTTTATTGCATTAAGTTTAGGAGTTGATTGAAGATGTTGTTGCATTTATCCTATCCTTGTCCAGTATATATATTATATCCTGAATCCTATGTTTTAGGTTAGGAGCGATGCAAATGCTTAGCCATGCTTAGACCGGTAGAAGTCGGGTGATATCCTGTCATCCGCGAGTGATAGGTGGTTACTCTTAGACACTGTCAGCTGTATGTGTTATCATGGAAATGAACCATGTGTTAAATAAAAAGAAGACCGGGCAGGGGCAGTGGACCCTGTCCGAGTCAGTTAAGGACTGGAGTCGTTGTTTCACTCTTGGTCATGTTGAACGCAGCCTAATACATAGTTGGCCCGGCCCCCGTGTGCCAAGTGGCCGCGGCTTCGGTAGCTCAACTCAAGACGGGAAAGCGGGGGCGGTTGGGCAATTCGCGGGGATAGCGGCATACTAGACCAAGGGCAAGCATGTTTAACTGTCCTGGCATCGTCCTTGGGTTAGCATGGCTTGAACATCCTGGCTATCCGACTTTCCGATTTTGCCGACGCGAGAACCGGGCCCGTGCCTGAGTTGTACCAAGAGTAACCTAAGGCGACTCTGATCCAGTCTGCCTGGGTGTGTGTTGGGAATACCCCCTGAGCTCAGTTGAAATCGATTCGAATCGCCATCTCTCCCGGATAGTGAGAACTTGACCTTGCCTGGCATCGTAGATCTCACTAAAATAATTATGGTTCAAGTTGATGTTGATATTGTTGAAAGCTGTACTAAACTGGATATGGTTATTAATGCTTGTTATAAATAAGTGTTTGTTTAGTACCGGGCACCTTAGATGAAAGGTAAAATAAATTAAGCTGCTGCTAGTATGATTAATTGGTGCACCTAATGTCACTTATGCTCTTTATGCGAAAAGTTGTCAAGCTAGCTCCACTTATATTTCAGCCTTGCATAATCCTTGGTGTCTTTTATTTCTGGTTTATGACGGGTAAGTCTAGCTGAGTACATCCTCGTACTCAGGGTTTATTCCCTCTTGTTGCAGATGATATTCTTTATACAGGCTTCTGCAAGGAATGTCTTCACCCCACTGGGGATGAGGACTAGATCTTGGGCAAAGATCGCTCTCTATATCTTATCATATGCTTTTGTGGGATGACTATGGATCTGGCATGTATCTAAACTAGTGTGGTGTACTAGAATGGTTTCAAACTATGTTGCTTTTACTATTGCGAACTGGTATTGTAATAACTATGTATTTCTTTGTGATGTCGCTTGCGAACTATTGGTGAACTCTGATGTAACGAATGGTGAATCATGTCAAGTTGTGTTCGATCTTGGCTTGTATGTTTGTTGGTTTGAAATCCTTCGAGATTTCCGGACTACCGAGATTATATGGGCTCAAGTGTGAAATAAGTCATCTCGGTGAATGTTTTATACTTGTGCTCTTATAATTTGGTCGGTTCTGTTACATTTTTGAATTAAGCAAGGTGCTTAGGTTAAAATCCTTTCCTGATTCAAATTGGACATGAGTCTATGTTGATTCTTGAGCCGATAGTACACTTTAGTAGATACTAGTTATTTTGTTAGACTAACCCCTATAGGAGAATTCTCAAATTCAATCTGGGCAAGTCAAGAAGGAGTTCACATATGAGATGAATCAAGGCAGATGATAACTTTGCACAAGAAGTCCAGCTTGTGAGTATTAATATTTATTTATCTTTTGTTACAAGTTATCTTTGCCTCGAACCATGCTAGATTGCAACAACAACATAAAACACGATTGACACAATTTATGCTAAATAATCATAAACCTTATATCATCTTAATTAGCATAAAAAAATAAAAAAAAGTATGGACAACAAACCCTTATTTCAATCTCGCTATTCCCTTAGGTATGTGTCCATTAACATTTTGCAGGAAAGAACAACCCTAATCTGTTGGAGAAGAAGTTTTAAATTTCATTGAATGGTGAAAAGGCGAAGAAGATAAAAGGAAGGCCTTGCACAACAAGACCATAAGCTCTCACCAATAGATGAACCCGAACCCTCCTCTTCCAAGTAAGTATTGTCACCACTTACTTAGAAGGATGAAGACATAAGGTACGTTTGTCCAAGCCTCATTCAACATGTAACTACAATTAACATCTTATACCATGTTGCTAATTTGTCTTGGTCATTTCTACCCTATGCCATGCTCAAACATAACTTGCTAATAAATATATAAAATAAAATGCTCCTATGGTTCACCATACATATTCTTGGTTCTGTGTGAGTAAATACCTTGTCTTATAAACTTCCTTATTCTATTATAAGTATGCTTTAGAATATTATTTAAATATTATGAAAATCAAGCATACTTATATAAGAATTTAGTTGTACATATAGACTAACCCCTCCTACATAAAAAAAAATGTTTAAATCATATTAGGAGACTATTCATAGAATCAATTCAAGGTTAAGAGTATGCTTCAAAATAATATCCTTGCTTTAACCTAGAAAAAAAAGTTTTGAAATAATGGTGAATCATTGAAAGGACGAGCTACAAATTAATCTTTAACTGTTAGGCAAACACTATCCGTACTTTGATAAATAGTATATTCCTTCGGGTATGTGTTGTCCACTAACCCCTTGTAGAGAAGACATAATGAGAGAAGGAGATCTAAGAAGTGAGAAAGGAGTACAACATACGAGACAAGATGCTAATGAATAACCCATGATACAAGAAAAAAGAAACAAAGAGACTATTGAAATTCATTTACCCTTCATCATGCCCTAATAATGGAGGTAAGAGGATGAATAAATTTCTGGTTCTGTTGGTGTTTTCCCACCAGCGAGAGCCCATGCACTTGATCTCTACCTTGTCTTTATGGGCAGAACACATTTCAATTAAAAAGTGTGGGGAGATAATTCCCGAGTTCTCCAAGTGAAAGTTCTCAACTATAATAATGATGCACATAAGATTGACTTCGAGATGCCTATAAAAGAAAGAAAGAAGGTGGCATCGCTATTGGGAGCCACTAGTGGAGGCATCACCTCAATCCTTATTCTCAAGAGCAACTTGAAGTACTCATTGAACCACTGCAAGGAGAAGGCCCGTTCGAAGAACTATAAATATCGAGCCCTCGCCGTGAGGTAACATCGGTAGTTATCTATATTTACTTTCTTGCATCGTATGATTTATTCTCTCTTTAGCATGATTACTTTTCTATATTAGCAATGCATAGAAATAACAAAAATAAATAGTCTTGCATTAGGCTACATTCATGCATCTTAAAAAACATTAAGCCCCATGTGAAACCCTTATAGTATAAAAAAGTCGTAGGAGTTCTCACTGTGGTGGCATACTGAAATAAAATATATATCATGAATTTGCACTTTATGCATATAAACCCATAAAATCCAAAAATATTAATTGAGCATCCTGCTGCAATACGGCTATCATAAAAATGACCACAACACCCAATCCTCTAAAAACGGCTAATCATTAATGTTTTATCCTAATACCGTTCCACGAGTTTTGGTGTTTTGTGAGAGCTTTCTGCAGGATGACTCCAAGAGCCAGCTTACCTAGGAATATTCATCTTCATCACTTGAAGTACACCTTTCCGACATGCAGCTGACCCCTGTGTAAAGGAAGTAACTTCTTGGGTGATGAGACTGAAGTATTCCAGGCAGCACTTGCTCTTATAAGCATGAGCTACTCTGTGAGGACCATTCAGCTTCAACGATCAACCATAAGCAAACATCTAGCTTGGGGGAGAGCATCCCCTAGTTATCAGCACGGTTAGAAGCAAAAGAGACAGAAACGAGATAGAAGGAGGCACGTGTGGCATCACCACGAAACGGGGAGTTGACTGAGGTTACCTCAGACGATGAACCCACTGAGTAAGTGTTCTCCTCTATCTAAGTCCTATCGGTAGACTTTAAAATTCCATACCCTAGCCATAAGGTTAGAATGGTAGTTATCTTATTAAATGCATTTGCAATTTATTTAGTAGCATAATTTTGTTTATACACTAAAAGATATAAAAACAACAAAAATATTTACTGTATTACTCATGGCATCACAAAGCCTCATGTGGATACCCTATGGTATTTTCCAAAGGAACATCCGCTGTGGTGGCATAAAATGAAAATGACAAAAATATAGCATTCATATTTAAATTCCTGCATCATAAATAGAAAATTCAAAAACAAGAGAAAAGTGAAATCCTGTTTAAATTAGACAATATTAAAGCTAGCCTATAAAGGTGATCAATTACTCTTTGGCTGACCGCTAACCCATTAACAAATTTGAGCCTCGAGTTTTGGTTTCTCTTTGTGGAGAGTATTTATGCAGGAATAACATCATAGCAAGGAGAGAGTATCAGTGGGACCCACCAGGTCCGCTACTGGTTAGCTCACTCTAAAGGACATCTACACCAAGTATTGCAACCATCCAGCTTGGGGGAGGAGCATCCCCTAGTTATCAGGTGACTACAACTAAGCGATTTTTGAGTCTACTTTATAAAGTCATAAAATACCAAAAATATGTGGGCACATGAAGGTCCACGCCTGTTGAGTCTTTTATGAGTCTTTAGTTAAATAAAATCTAAAAACCAATAAAGAAGTCTTAGTTAGTATTAATTATATTAGAGTGTGTTTAGAGTCAGTCTAGGCTAGAGTTAATTAAAAACTGATGAACATTAAAATTTTGTCTTGGAAATGATAAATAGTTGCTCTGTTATAATGCTTACTAAGTACCTACTTGCCAAACTTAAAATCTCCCTGGTTCTAAGCATTGATGTTTTAATAGGAGAATTTATTCTGAACCTTAATTGTGGAGGCATAAGCTTGCGCTAAGTCTATGTAGTTGATTGATATGATTCATAAAGGCTGAGCTACTATTTATCTTATTCCTAGCATTGCTAAGTTCTGGAGGTTTATTTTGAAAATCTAAAAGAATTACATGATGAGCTCTTGTATGACAAATGTGAATTCCTACCAAAGCCAAAATTAATATCTTAGAGGATGGAAAAACCTTTTCACATTTAAGCTACTTGCTTTGCATTGAGTTCAGTCAACCTGTGTTGTATACCTTATGAGAGTCTTGTCATGCTTTTAAAACCAAGAAACACTTGCACACTCCAGTCCACATATGCATTATTCCTACTTTAGGGGTAATCGTAATCATTCACCATATTTCCATACATATTCATCATAAAATGTTCACCTCCTACATCGGGAGAGGACACAAAAATATACAATCACCCTATAGGATAACCCCTGTTTTTTAATGCTCTAAGTCCTGATTATATCTCTCGATTCATTTATTGTGTTCAAAGGATGCATGTGGCTATGCAAAAGAAAAGAAAAAAAAAAGGGGAAAAAAGAAAGAAAAAAAAAGGGGAGTAAAAGATGGACAAGTGTCCCAGCAATTAAAATAATGGGTACTAGATGCCCGCCTCCCGAAATAAAAAGAAAAGAAAAATAATAACAATAAAGATAACCCATGTCTTTCCTGAGAAAAATTTCAAATAGAGAGTTATTTTCAAAGAGCAACCCTAGAATTAGAAATTAGCCATAAATAACACATATTCACCTAGCCACCATATTCCATACACATGCACATCTTGGTTTGATTGTATGCCTTGATTCTTTGTGGATCCATTAGTTGACTTTATAATACATGTATTGCAAGTATGCCTATCCTTGTTATTGCCACTCCTATGAGCTCCACCATATATACCTTTAGCTATAGGAGGCATAACATCATTAATGCCTCAAAAGAGAACCACAAATACCATATACATTGAGAGACTTGAGGGTGTCATATAATCAAGCTCTGAGTTTTATTCTGAAAACTTATGAAAAACTCTAGAATGTTGGTATTGCAAAGAATTTGAGACATAATACTTAGCTGGATTGTTCTATCTTTCGATTGCTCAAGACTTGTGCAAAAGCTGTGAAGCCCCATATTACAGGTAAAATGAGTAAGTTTGAAGATTAGAGCATACATTGTTTGATCCGGAGGAGATTTTAGTTTGAAAGCATGTGTACTGAAAAGTATAACAACATTGTAGCAACTCCTGATCCAAATACAATATCAGCTAGGCTTAGTTTGTTTGCCAAGAGACTGGCAAAAGGTAAAGCTTGGGGGTATTGTTGACACTCGTTAGCGTCAACTTTTACTAGGGCTTTTTACCCAAGGAAAACAAGAAAACACACTAGTCTAGGGTTTTATCTGACAATTTCCACGAGTTTTGCATATTCTGTATTTTTCAGGGTGATTTTTAGAAAAGCTGAAAAAAGGGATTCTAGTGCATATTTAGCACGAAAACTTATCTGCCACGGAAATATCACGATTGGGCTTAGGAACCATCTAGAAGACACCCGAAGCAACGGGACCCCGAGAGGAGGAAAAGTGGGGCCGGCCGGCCCCACCTTAGGGCCGCCCGACGCCCTGCTGCTAGGGTTTTGGCCCCCCTTCTGGAAGCTTCCTCCGCCGCCTATGAGGAGTCATCTTGGCCCTTGGTTACGTCGGTTTGATCCTGCGGCGCACGTCGATCCCACCGGGCTATAAATAAAGGGGTAGACCCCCCTCCCTGAAGCATCAAGTCATTTGGAGATCCAGCCATCAAGCGCCTTCTCTAGTTCATCAGAGTCTCTCTAGTTTATAGCTTTAGCCTAGTTAGATTAGAAGTAGAAGAGTTCTAGTTCTTCATCGGGATCCGGAGCCCCTGGCGTCTGTCTGGAGCGCGGAGTTCGGTATAGTTCTAGTACTTTACTCTTATTGTATTCATTATGATTCAGGCAACATTGTTCTTAATCTCTTATATATTCTTAATTGCAATAGTCATTGTCTACTTTGATTATATGTCTAGGATAGTTGGTTTGATCTTATTGAATTCATGTAATTGCTCGTATAGCGTTTACCCAAGCGGCCACTGGGTAGATGGTAGACAATATGTAGACGTGGTGTCTAGATATCTTGTTTAGCTACGAGTGCACCCTGACGTGCCGGGACGTGTGGTAGTCCGTGCAGGTGACAGTTGCGTTGGTTCCTCTATAGTCCACCCTCCGTACGTAGGACTAGCATGGGCATGGTCGCGAAGGAGGTGACCCTTGTGTCTTAATACCCTCATTAGTTGATGCCTCTTTATATGTGATAATGATATAGGGTTAACTTAACAATGATTGCTAGATGTAGTTGCACTAATTAGAGTTATTCATTGACGTAGTTATTGAATTACCTTAGTATTTATTCCTGAGTTTATCCATTGGCTAGCTATTGTTATGACTAGAAGAGCTCGATGTTTATCTATTTATGATGACTGATCATTATCATTATTTATCATATATATCTTTTATCACGTGACTTATCCCTGTTATGAGTAGGATTCTAGTTATGGTTTGCCTTTCACATCAATAGTATAAGTTATAGTTTATAAGTCCTACATATAGACCTTCCCAAAGGGTATATAAATATAAATCGACAACCCGGTAGACTTCCCTAGGTAAAATGCTACAACGGTATAATTATATCGTCCGCTACGTAACCTAGTTAGTTTATATTCTTATCTTTATATTCATATCTCTTATTTCTGCCTAGTCATATTGAATACATGTAAATCTGTAGTTATTTCTTAAGCAATATAATTAAGGATGACAACTTAATTCATGCTTAGGAATGATAGTGATAAATAGGTGGCTAGTTGCTAATAACAAGTTAATTTAATACCGAGCATTTTTGGCACTATTGCTAGAGGTAGGATTTATCTCTATTTTTAGTAGTGACGTTAGAAATGCCAACAGCATACGGGTGGACAAGGAGGCCAAGCAGACAACTGCTGGCATCTTAGGACCGAGGCTAATGACATCGACAAGGGCCAAACCTAGTCATCATATGGAGACTAGGAACATTTCTTTTGTACCACCTTTGGGCACTCCTAGAGGTCCGAGTAGTCCGGCCATCAGCCGTAGTTATACGGTAGTTGGCGTCCCCAAGCCTGGGGGTGGTTTCGCTAAGGGGCTCATGCGCAAGGACAAAGGTCCTATGCCAGCCCCCAACGGCCAGGCCTCCGGCTCCAAAGGACAGGAGCTGTCCAAGGATCCTTCCCTCCCTCTTAGATTCAAGAGAGCAGGAAATCCCTGGATCCACAGGCAGGCCGTCCTTAGCAACCTCGAGTAGTCAGAAACCTCAACTCGGGCCTCCTCTATCGTCCCGCTCAACACCTCGGTCCTCTCACTTAGGTACCTTGTGAGGAAGCTACACGGGGATCTCGCACTAGCACAGCTCAAGATCAGTGAGCTGCTGGACGAACTAGACACCACTAGATTCACCCTGAGCCAGAGGATTGAAAAAGTTGCTAGGGCAGCGGGAGTGCTTTCAGCACTGCAGTGATCATGTCACTCCCGCACTAGTAAGTTAGGCACAAATTTACCTTTCCAGCATTTACTTCTTAATATCTTATTTCCTTCAATTGTAATATGTGCCTAAATCATTTTGATAATTCCAATATATATTGTCTACACTTGTTTTTGTCTCACTTTGGAGTACAAAATAAAATTTAAAAGCTAGGCACAAAAACAAGTGTGGGGGAGGATCATTCATCTCTCAAAGGTATGGAATTAATGATTTTTTAGAATTCTTGCCCTCTTGTACATGATATGCTTACATTTTATTTACAAGAGAAAAATCTGATCTATGAACTTTATCTAAAAACATCTTTTTCTTGCTAGTAACTTGTATTAGTACAAATGACAAATGAAAATATGACCTTTACTCTAGTCTATGCAAAAAGACTTGGGATTTATAAATAATAATAACTATGATAATCTAGCATATTTTCTCCTGATAAACCTTGGTCACATAGAAACTTTACCAATTATGAAATTTCTGCTAATTATCTATGACTTAATGAGGGGAAGTATACTACCTTCTGATCGGGATTCACCTAAAAAATAAAAATATACTCTCCTATTGCATGACTCTTAAAAACTCAGAAGCCAAAAGAGAATGTGGGATATGACAAAGAAAAGATGCTATGCCAAAGAAGCATGAGCCAGAAAAGATGCCATAACAAAAGGTATGTGCCAAAAAAAAGAGAGTAAAATAAGGGGTGCAAAGATACCCGACTCAGTGAAAAAATGGGTGCAAAAAGCACCTGCCAGAGAGATAGCCCATATTTCTCAAAGAAGCAGAAGAGAAAATAGAGCATGTACAGGAGGTATACAAATAAAAACTTCATAAATAATTCTCTATCCAAAGGTATGGTACTTCCTTCATAAAGTCTAGAGGCTAGAAAAATAACATAAAAGGAAAAAGTTTTCCATGAGACCAAGGATATCATAGGAAAAAGCAAGTTTTATCATTTTTTAAAGAAAAATAAAAAACCCAAGTCCTTAAGCAGAAGCAGAGTAAGCGAAGTAAAATCAAAGTCATTATTACTATTCAAGTTATCAAGGAGGAAATGTGATGGACTTTGAAAAAAGAAATTCATAGACTTAGATAGAATCTTGAAATAAGCTGTATAAATATCACATATGTTGGCAGCTCTTATTGCCTAATTTTACTTGCCAACCTTTACATAAAATCTGCTCAAACAAACACCAAACAAATAAATAGGACCTACAACTAACCCAGTTCCACAAGTTTTGGTGATTCATCTTTTGCAGGAGGACAATTACAAAAAGAATACAAATGGGCTCAAAAGCATGCAAGATATATATCAAAATATGACCCAATATAAACCCAAGTGGAGAAGGCCCACGTTCCAGATAGATCCAGGCCCAGAACAGAAGGAAAACAAGTCTAAACCCAATTCAAATGGTGTCAACTCCAGAAATCCCTGTCATGGGCGAAGTCCACAGCACCAGGGGAGCCCACCGACCAAAATTGGGGCAGATTGGACATGCTAGGGGTGCGGCTGCACCGTGGTGCGCCCGCACCGCCACGGAGCCCAATCGGCCCGAAATTTGGTCGGTGGCCTCTTACCGCCTTCCCCATGTCAGTTTGGATAGGCGCCCGGATGCATTGTACTTGGAGGTCGGTTTAGGGACATTCAATGAGCTATTTTGCATAGAACCCCCTCCACCTCACCTATAAAAGGAGGCCTCCTCCCTCCTCATTTCACACACCACCATGGACCTCTTCCATTCCAATTACCAAGATATAGTAGTAGTACTAGCTAGTTGAGAGTTAGGGAGAGGTGCTCAAGTTCCGGAGGAGTCCTCGGAGCTTCGGTACAATCTTGTACCGTTCCACCCTCAGAGGTGTGGTATGATCTTGTATCGCTTGTCTGTAAGACTCAAGTATTTCATATATTCATCTTCTCTTATTACCGCATTATCTTTCATGGTTATTTAGTTCTTTCTGTAGTAGCTAGCTAAGTGTTGACATTTCTAACGTCACTACTAAAAGCAGAGATAAATCCTACCCCTAGCAACAACGTCAGAAATGGTCGGTATATAATTAACTTGTCATTAACAACTAGCCACCTATTTATCACTATCATTCCTAAGCATTAATTAAGTTGTCATCCTTAATCATATTGCTTAAGAAATAACTATAGATTTACATGTATTCAATATGACTAGGCAGAAATAAAAAAGATATGAATATAAAGATAAGAATATAAACTAACTGGGTTTACGCAAGCGCATGATATAATTATACCGTTGTAGCATTTTACCTAGGGAAGTCTACCAGGTTGTCAATTTATATTTATACCGCATTTGGGAAGGTCTATATGTAGGACTTATAAACTATAACTTATACTATTGATATGAAAGGCAAACCATAACTAGAATCCTACTCATAACAGGGGACAAGTCACGTGATAAAAGATATATATGATAAATAATAATAATGATCAGTCATCATAAATAGATAAACATCGAGCTCTTCTAGTCATAACAATAGCTAGCCAATGGATAAACTCAGGAATAAATACTAAAGTAATTCAATAACTACGCCAATGAATAACTCTAATTAGTGCAACTACATCTAGCAATCATTGTTAAGTTAACCCTATATCATTATCACATGTAAAGAGGCATCAACTAATGAGGGTATTAAGACACAAGGGTCACCTCCTTCGCGACCATGCCCATGCTAGTCCTACGTACGGAGGGTGGACTACAGAGGAACCAACGCAGCTGTCACCTGCGCGGACTACCACACGTCCCCGCACGTCGTCGGGTGCACTCGCGAGATAAACAAGATATCTAGACACCACGTCAACATATTGTCTACCATCTACCCAGCGGCCGCTTGGGTAAACGCTATACGAGCAATTACATGAATTCAATAAGATCAAACCAACTATCCTGGACATATAATCAAAGTAGACAATGACTATTGCAATTAAGAATATATAAGAGATTAAGAATAATGTTGTCTCTGAATCATAATGAATACAATAAGAGCAAAGTACTAGAACTATACCGAACTCCGCGCTCGGATAGACGCCCGGGGCTCCGATCCCGAAGAACTAGAACTCTTCTACTTCTAATCTAACTAGGCTAAAGCTATGAACTAGAGAGGCTCTGATGAACTAGAGAAGGCTCTTGATGGCTGGATCTCCAAATGACTTGATGCTTTTTGGGAGGGGGTCTACCCCTTTATTTTGTAGCCCGGTGGGATCGACGTGCGCCGCAGGATCAAACTGACGTAACCAAGGGCCAAGATGACTCCTCGTAGGCGGTGGAGGAAGCTTCCAGAAGGGGGGCCGAAACCCTAGAGTTGGGGCGCCGGTCGGCGCCATGGTGGGGCCAGCCGGCCCCCCCACCTGGCACTCCTCGGGCCCCGGTTGCTTCAGTGTCTTCTAGATGGTTCCCCGAGCCCATTCGTGATATTTCCGTGGCGGATAAGTTTTAGTGCTAAATATGCACTAGAATCCCTCTTTTTCAAAAAAAATCACACTTTGGAAAATACGTAATATGCAAAACTCGTGGAAATTGTCGGATAAAACCTTAGACTAGTGTGTTTTTCTTGTTTTCATTCGGGTAAAAAGCCCTAGTAAAAGTTGACGCTAACGAGTGTCAACAATACCCCCAAGCTTACCTTTTGCCAGTCCCTTGGCAAACAAACTAAACCTATTTGTTATTGCATTTGGATCAGGAGTTGCTACATTGTTATTATACCTTCCAGTACACATGTTTTCAAACGAAAATTCCCTCCGGATCAAACAATGTATGCTCTAACCTTCAAACTTACTCATTTTTCCTGTAATATAGGGCTTCACAGCTTTTGCACAAGTCTTGAGCAATCGAAAGATAGAACAATCCAGCTAAGTACTATATCTCAAATTCTTTGCAATACCAACATTCCGGAGTTTTCATAGGTTTTCAGAATAAAACTCAGAGCTTAATTGTATGACACCCTCAAGTCTCTCAATGTATGTGGTATTTGTAGTTCTCTCTTGAGGCATTAATGTTGTTATGCTTCCTATAGCTAAAGGTATATATGGTGGAGCTCATAGGAGTGGCAATAACAAGGATAGGCATACTTGTAATACATGTATTGTAAAGTTAACTAATGGATCCACAGAGAATCGAGGCATACAATCAAACCAAGACGTGCATGTGTATGGAATATGGTGGCTAGGTGAATATGTGTTTATTTATGGCTAATTTCTAATTCTAGGGTTGCTCTTTGAAAATAACTCTCTATTTGAAGTTTTTCTCAAGAAAGTCATGGGCTATCTTTATTATTTCTTTTTATTCAGAGAGGCGGGCATCTAGTACCCATTGTTTTAATTGCTTGGGACACTTGTCCATCTTTTACTCCCCTTTTTTTCTTTCTTTTTTTTCTTTTTTTCTTTTCTTTTGCATAGCCACATGCATCCTTTGAATACAATAAATGGATAGAGAGATATAATCAGAACTTAGAGCATTAAAAAACAGGGGTTATCCTATAGGATGAGTGTATATTTTTGTGTCCTCTCCTAGTGTAGGAGGTGAACATTTTATGAATGAACATGTATGGAAATATGGTGAATTATTGCGATTACCCCTAAAGTAGGAATAATGCATATGCGGACTGGAGTGTGCAAGTGTTTCTTGGTTTTAAAAGCATGACAAGACTCTCATAAGGTATACAACACAGGTTGACTGAACTCAATGCAAAGTAAGCAGCTTAAATGTGAAAAGGTTTTCCTATCCTCTAAGATATTAATTCTGGCTTTGGTAGGAATTCACATTTGTCATACAAGAGCTCATCATATAAATTTTAGCTTTTAAAATAAACCTCCAGAACTTAGCAATGCTAGGAATAAGATAAATAGCAGCTCAACCTTCATGAATCATATCAATCAATTACCTAGACTTAGCGCAAACTTATGCCTCCATAATTAAGGTTCAGAATAAATTCTCTAATTAAAACATCAATGCTTAGAACCAGGGAGATTTTAAGTTTGGCAAGTAGGTACTTAGTAAGCATTATAACAGAGCAACTATTCATTATTTCCAAGACAAATTTTAATGTTCATCAGTTTTTAATTAACTCTAGCCTAGACTAACTCTAAACACACTCTAATATAATTAATACTAACTAAGACTTCTTTTTATTGGTTTTTAGATTTTCTTTAACCAAAGACTCATAAAAGACTCAACAGACGTGAACCTTCATGTGCCCACATATTTTTGGTATTTTATGACTATTTATAAAGTCTCTACAACTAAAAAGACTCAAATGTTATCGTCACCGCCTAAACTAATCGCTTCACCCCCGCAGTAATCCCCTCGTGCTAATCACCGCCGCCCGCTCTCAACCGCCGCCCTCCGCACGATTGGCCTTGCCGCCTCGCCCCGCTCTCTCTGCGACGGAACCGCCGCCCGTGCACAACGCTTCCCGAGACTCTTCCCGCGCCTCCCGTGAAAAAATTTCCCCCATAACCCCCTCATCCCTCTCGCTCTCGAAAAAAAACACTTTGCTCTGGGCCCTCGCGGCGGCGCCCGAATCCCCCGCGCCGAGCGCCAGCGCCTAACACCGCACCCGATGCCGCCAATCCGCCGCGTCGAGCACCCGGCGAGCCCACGGCGCCGGACTTTCCTGCCGCCGAGCAAGCGCGCCGGAGGAAACACCGCGCCAACCATATCCCCCAGCGCCGAGGTTGGCGAAGCCCGACCCCTTGCCCGACGCCCACGTCCGCACCATCGACCTCGTCTCGCCGCACCCACCATCGCCCACAGCCAAGTGACCACGCCCGCGTCTGGCCCTGCGCCGTCGCTTCGCCGGTCCGTGCTTTCGTCCATTGCTAGGCCTTGCTGCGCCGTCGCCTCACCGTCATTGTTGACTGCTCGAGCGTCGTCCTCACGCCGGTTCGCTCTTCCACCGTCGCACCTTTCCCTGTGTCGCGGCCTGCTCGCCTTTCCCCGAGGAAGGGAAGGAAGACAGCCGGGCGCATGATGGAGCTCGTCCACGCCACCGGTGAATCCCGTTGCCAGCGAAGGGGAAGACAGTCGGTCGAGTGCCACTGGTAAAGCCCGCCGATGGCCTCCCTGCCCCTTCCCGATGGATGTCACTGCTCTACCCCTTGGACAACCTGCCGTCTGTTAGTCTCAGCTCTCAGGTACACACCGGCGATGATGCTTTATCCTACATATGGAGAGCCTGTATGTCAAGATGTTCATGCGCAGGGTTTCCAGCAGCCTTTGTACCAGATGCGCGCGAATCCCTCTTCATCGGCGAGGTCCATAGCATCCTGTGGCAACGAGGTATATGGTGGCACGTCGTGGTAAAATCCATCAGCAAGCGTCCTGGTTCTGGCCTAATTTGTCCTCCCGTCACTTTTCTCTGTCATGCAATTCCAACTGTAAGGTGACTCCCCCATCCGAATCCTTTTTGGTTTGTGATCAAACATGTTTTGCCATGGTTTATTTGGGACATATTATAGTGATGAAAAAATTGAATTCCGGTTAGTGGAATTGGGCTTACAGATCCCATGGATTGATGTGGTAAGGGAGCAGATCACCTAGGCTGAAATGTGTTAGCTAAAATGCGAATGTGGAGAATTTATATGTTTCATGGTTTTAGACTTTTAAAAAGGCTTTATAATTTCAGGTTTGTGTTTCACCACATCAGTTAGTACTCAATTATCAGTCAGGTCATCTCGCCAATTACGAGTGGTAGGAGAAAGTAGCAGCATCTCAACCATCCCATCAATGACCAATCTCCAAGTAATCATTAATTGCCTGCATAGTTTTCTCGCATTAGCTTATTAATTTAGTGATCCTATGCTAGACCTGCAACTTATATTGATTAACTTTCTCTTTCTATGATAGAGTTTGACAGTAGCACTTGTTCTCTGTTTCAGTGTTTGAGTAGCTTTTGCAGTGTCTATATCCAGATAGTTCAGAAAAAATTCAGTGTCTTATATTTTTTTAACTGGGAGCAAACTGAGTTAGTTCCATACAAAGGATTTATTTCTCTGAAAAAAATTGTCACTGTGCAAGCTGTAACTTATCTGAAAATGTCACTGAAATAGTCAGATGATAGACTATAATTGTCTGAACTCTACATTCTCAGAAAGTTTTTACACAGCTAAATAATGGTTTTAGAGAGCCTTCAGGTTTCATTGCAATAGATCTTGCTAAATGATGGTTGGGTTGTGCGAAATAAGGTTCAGAGAGTGTATATTAATTTTCTTATTTAAAAACTGCAGCTTTGTAACATACTGAGCGTAATACAAATGTGCTAACCATCAGATTCACTAATATGTATCTAACTTCCTTTTCATTAGTCTTTATTTTGTGCAGCTATTTTCAATATTAGTCCCTTCTGAAACTAGAGGTCGCTATATAATTGCAACCAGCAGCCTATGCAGACATGTAAAAATGGCACATCATGACCAGCTATGCGGACAATGCCGGGTGATCTCTGCTTCCACAGACCACAGCTGGGCATCGCAGTTGACCTGTCTGCTACTCTTCTCGTTCTCTAGGTCGATTCCATCGCCATCTTCCATGTGAGACACACATATCCCATTGTCAAAATGATGCGCGTCATCGTCAAGCCAGCGTGTGCTGTCACACCTACTGATTTCCATAACTGGAGTCGCTGCACGTCGTATGGAGAAAGATTTGTGTCTATATCAGACAACAGTTGTGGTTGCCTGGTTTTTCTTGAATTTATTGAGCATTTAGGTTTGTTACTTCAGATGCCCGTGATCCTTTTTGGTCTTACAGGGATGAGGGGGAATGTCTTAAAGAGATCATGTGGACAAGAACTTCTGATTTTAGTGTTGAAGGCTAGAGACCTACAGTATCTACTGAAAAAGGATTTGAAACAAAACAAAATCATTTTCAACGGCTGCCAAACTGATTGAGCCTTAGATGTCTTGGGGTCCTGATATTGTTTCATCATCCAATGTAAGAGTGACTAAACTGTGCAATACCAATTCACGATTACTTATCTGTACACAACATGTTGGTAGACACCTACTGATCCTGTTGCCTTTGTCATTTGTCATTTCTATGTGTTGTGAATCCTGTCTATATGTTGTTCAAGTTAAAAATATGTTTGTAGCTGAGTAATGTATTTTCTGAATTATGGTGTAGTTTAAAATTTTGATTAAAACATTATAATCTCTCTCCCTCTTCCTCCCCTTAGTCACAGAGAGAGTGCTAGAGAGTTGTATATGTACAGTGCTTAAGCAATACAATAATAATGTTTTTTTGTTTGGTTTGTTATTTTCTCTTATCTTCTGCTTTTATTGGCATTTTAGGTGCATGACAAACGGAGCTGCAGAGACATCGCCCGTGAATCACCGGAGGAAGAGGAAGAGGAGTTCTCGACGTCAGAGATGTCGGCATCAAAGAGCGGGTTGACATTCATGGCAGCGGAGGAGAAAGGAACACAGAGGTTGGATCGGAGAAGAAGCAGCGGGCGCAGGGGGAGCACGGTGACCGCAGCGGCCGTGGAGATCGTGGCGGCCGTGGAGAGCTGGGTGGGTGGGGTGTGCACGACGGAACGGTTTCAGGAACCAACCCGCGCGTCTGATACCATGTAGAAGAGAAGTATTGGAGCCAACAACCTCCTCTGTTGCTCTCTACTGAATATATATGCAGGTTACATGCGTATGGCATGGCATACGAGATCATGGGCGACGCCGGTCACAACACACACGCGCTAGCACATGCTAACACAGATTATGACTGAATCTATTACAGTACACGACTTCACAACTCGGCTAATAATATATCCACAAAGGAACCGCATAGATACAAGGTGGAGGAAGACCATCTATTGCATTATTTGTACATCTATGTACACACCAGTAGATCTTGAGTAAAAACCAACCACCTACCAACTATTGTTTTTTTGCTATAGAAGAAAATGTAAATTTGATGTATTTTACTGTTATCATAATACACACTTCTCTCTTTTGCTTCATGATGAAAATAAGAAATCGTAGACAGATTTAAGCCCACAAAATTGTATTATATGTTGGAACTATTTGTGCAAGTTTGTAATAACTAATCAAATTTTTTTTTCTATCCTGTATGGGATTGAGTAACATTGTTCTCTGATTGAAAGGTTGTCAAACCTGAGTACATTTGAGTACCAAATTATTTGTCTTCGTATACCCGTAGCAACGCACGGGCACTCGGCTAGTAGACTAAAAAATCGCTTAGGTGTAGTCACCTGATAACTAGGGGATGCTCCTCCCCCAAGCTGGATGGTTGCAATACTTGGTGTAGATGTCCTTTAGAGTGAGCTAACCAGTAGCGGACCTAGTGGTTGCCACCGATAGACTCTCTCCCTTGCTATGATGTTATTCCTGCATAAATACTCTCCACAAAGAGAAACCAAAACTCGAGGCTCAAATTTGTTAATGGGTTAGCGGTCAGCCAAAGAGTAATTGATCACCTTTATGGGCTAGCTTTAATATTGTCTAATTTTAAATAGAATTTCACTTTTCTCTTATTTTTTTTGAATTTTCTATTTATGGTGCATGAATTTAAATATGAATGCTATATTATTTTTTTCATTTTTATTTTATGCCACCACAGCGGTTGT
Source organism: Chrysopogon serrulatus (assembly GCA_015844335.1). NCBI lineage: Eukaryota > Viridiplantae > Streptophyta > Magnoliopsida > Poales > Poaceae > Chrysopogon > Chrysopogon serrulatus. The sequence goes on along the minus strand of JADLZL010005243.1, from coordinate 48,170 downwards.
TCCTTGAAAAAATACCATAGGGTATCCACATGGGGCTTTGTGATGCCATGAGTGATACAGTAATTACTTTTGTTGTTTTTATATCTTTTAGTGTGTAAACAAGATTATGCTACTAAATAAATTACAAATGCATTTAATGAGATAACTACCATTCTAACCTTATGGCTAGGGTACGGAATTTAATGTCTACCGACAGGACTTAGATAGAGGAGAACACTTACTCGGTGGGTTCATCGCCCTCGAGGTAACCTCGATCCAACTTCCCGTTTCGTGGTGATCCGCACGTGCCTCCTTCCATCTCGTTTCTGTCTCATTTGCTTCTCTCTTTTCTCCCACGCTTCTAACCGTGTTGATAACTAGGGGATGCTCTCCCCCAAGCTAAATGTTTGCTTATGGTTGACCGCTGAAGCTGAGTGGACCTCACAGAGGAGCTCATGCTTATAAGAGCAAGTGTTGCTAGGAATACTTCATTCTCATCACCCAAGAAGTCACTTCCTTTACACACGGGTCACCGCATGTCGGAAAAGGTGTACTTCAAGTGATGAAGATGAATATTCTAGGTAAGTCGGCTCTTGAGTCATCCTGCGTAAAAGCTCTCACAAAACACCAAAACTCGTGGAACGGTGTTAGGATAAAACATTAATGATTAGCCGTTTTTTAGAGGATTGGTTGTTGTGAAGGTTTGAAAGTATTTTTAAGATAGCAAAGATTGCAGCAGGGATGCTCAGTTAATCTTTTTAGATTTTATGGGTTTGTATGCATAAAGTGCAAATGCATGATATATATTTTTATTTTATAGGCCACCACAGTGAGAACTCCTATAGGTTTTACACTACAAGGGTTTCACATGGGGCTTAATGTTTTTAAGATGCATGAATGTAGCCTAATGCAAGACTATTTATTTTTTATCATTTTATATGTGATACTAATGTAGAAGAATAAATGTACTAAAGAGAAAATAAATCATACAATGCAAGAAAGTAAATATAGATAACAACCGATGTTACCTCACGGCAAGGGTTCGATATTTATAGTCCTTCGAACTAGACTTCTCCTTGCAGTAGTTCACTGAGTACTTTGAGTTGCTTTTGAGGGTAAGGATTGAGGTGATGCCTCCACTAGTGGCTCCCAATGGCGGTGCCACCTCCTTTCTTTCTTTTGTAGGCATCTCGAAGTCAATCTTATGTGCATCATTATTATAGTTGAGAACTTTCACTTGGAGAATTCAGGGGATTTGTCTCCCCACACTTTAATTGAATTGTGCTCTGCCCATAAAGACAAGGTAGAGATCAAGTGCATGGGCTCTGCTGGTGGAAAAACACCAACAGAACCAGAAATTTATTCATCCTCTTACCTTGAGCACAATAAGATTGGTATTATTCATATTGTTCATTCCTATCATGGGTGAGAGGACTAGAAGTATAAATATGGCATTTAAACTTGTGAGATAAAGAGTAAAGTTACTTAACCATTAGAAAGGCTATTCATCTTTATAATGTATCAATAATAATAGACGAAGTATTTATAGCTTACTTGGTTAAGACTGAGATTAAGAGAATAGCGCTATGAACAAACTCAGCGAACAAATCATGTTGAGTTTAATCAGGTTGATCAATTTAAGTTGCAACTCTAACATGGTTGTATTTTCATTTATTGCATACCACGACCAAGTGGAAATTAATGACCACTTACCTTAAGATGTCACCTCCATTATTAGAGCATGATGAAGGGTAAATGAATTTCAAAGGTCTCTTTATTTCTTTTTTCTTGTATCATGGGTTATTCATTAGTATCTTGTCTCGTATGTTGTACTCCTTTCTCACTCCTCAGATCTCCTACTTCTCTCATTATGTCTTCTCTGCAAGGGGTTAGTGGACAACACATACCCAAAGGAATATTCTATATATCAAAGTACGGATAGTGTTTGCCTAAGAGTTAAAGATTAATTTGTATCTCGTGCTTTCAATGATTCATCACTATTTCAAAAATTTATTTATTTATTTTTTTCATCAAGGTTAAAGCAAGGATATTGTTTTGAAGCATACCCTTAACCTTGAATTGATTCTACTGAATAGTCTCCTCATATGATTTAAATATTTTTTTATATATAGGAGGGGTTAGTCTACATGTACAACTAAATTCTTATAGAAGTATGCTTGATTTTCATAATGTTTAAATAATGTACTAAAGCATACTTATAATAGAATAAAGAAGTTTTCAAGACTAAAGGTATTTATTCTCATAGAACCGAGAATATGTATGGTGAACCACATTAGCAGTTTATTATATATATATATATATATATAGCAAATTACGTTTGAGCATGGCATAGGGTAGAAATGACCAAGACAAATTAGCAACATGGTATGAGGTGTTAATTGTAGTTACATGTTGCATGAGGCTTGGACAAATGTACCTCATGTCTTCATCTTTCTAAGTAAGTGATGACAATACTTACTTGGAAGAGGAGGGTTCGGGTTCATCTGTTGGTGAGAGCTTATGGTCTTGTTGGGCAAGGCCTTCCTTTTATCTTCTTCGCCTTTTCACCATTCAATGAAACTATAGAAGATTACATGCTCTTCACTCATCAACCTTTTCCTGATTTCTTTGATTAATTTGTGGTTGATGAGTTGGGGTCTATTGGAGATGCAATAATGCTCACTTGAAAACTTCTTCTCTAATCGATTAAGGTTGTTCTTTCCTGCAAAATGTTAATAGACACATACCCAAGGGAATAGCAAGATTGAAATATGGGTTTGTTGTCCATACTCTTCTTCTCTTTTTTTTTATTGTGATTTTCTTCTATGCTAATCAAGATGATATATGATTTAAAATTATTTAGCATAAATTGTGTCTATCGTGTTTTTACGTGGTTGTTACAATCTAGCATGGTTCAAGACAAAGATAACTTGTAACAAAAGATAAATAAATATTAATACTCACAAGCTGGACTTCTTATGCAAAGTTATCATCTGCCTTGATTCATCTCATATGTGAACTTCTTCTTGACTTACCCAGATTGAATTTGAGAATTCTCCTATAGGGGTTAGTCTGGCAAAATAACTAGTATCTACTAAAGTGTACTATCAGCTCAAGAATCAACATAGACTCATGTCCAATTTGAATCAGGAAAGGATTTTAACCTAAGCACCTTGCTTAATTCAAAAACCTTTTAGAAGCAAGATCAAATCACCTTATGATTTAAAAACTAAACTAGACACCATGTCTATTTTAACTTAGAAAAACAGTCAATGCTCAAATTCAAAGGTGTATGAAGATACTTCTAAACCTAAACATACTATAGCAAATACAAGTAGCATGAAAGTATTGTAGAAGTTTATTCATGTAGAAATGAAAAAGCATGATTATGGTGAGTTTTTTAAGTTATTTATAAGAATGCAAGGTGGGATGGATATATAAATGGAACTAAACATGTTATGGATGAAAAACTTTAAACTAAATGAGATGGATGTTTGGATTGTAAAAAGTAAACATGTAGTGGAATGCAAAAGATAACTACTCATCAAATTTAAAGTCCATGAGCAAGACTTTCTCACCTTTATTTGATCATACTTACCATGACTCACATGCTGGAATTTGTGAGTAATGCAACATCGTTGTTCCCGTCACTTGAGATATGAATTAAAGTCCTGTGACGTCGACCTCTTTCTCCAACATTGGATTTGTTATGTTTACTTTGTGGGGGCATGCCGGAAGGTCGTAAACCGGTCATCCATTACCCTGCATAAGATATTAAAGTAGACAAACAAGGGTAATCCTGCTTTTGAGGGGGGTTAATGGTTATTTCGATCACATGCTTAATTATAAGTCTATCAATGTTCTTAATTGCCTAGCTACCTTCCCCAGCAATGGCGCCAAAAATGCTTGTTGACATTTCTAACGTCACTACTAAAAGCAGAGATAAATCCTACCCCTAGCAACAACGTTAGAAATGGTCGGTATATAATTAACTTGTCATTAACAACTAGCCACCTATTTATCACTATCATTCCTAAGCATTAATTAAGTTGTCATCCTTAATCATATTGCTTAAGAAATAACTATAGATGTACATATATTCAATATGACTAGGCAGAAATAAAAGATATGAATATAAAGATACGAATATAAACTAACTGGGTTCTGCAAGTGGACAGATAATTATACCGTTGTAGCATTTTACCTAGGGAAGTCTACCAGGTTGTCGATTTATATTTATACCACTGGGAAGGTCTATATGTAGGACTTATAAACTATAACTTATACTATTGATGTGAAAGGCAAACCATAACTAGAATCCTACTCATAACAGGGACAAGTCACGTGATAAAAGAAATATATGATAAATAATAATAATGATCAGTCATCATAAATAGATAAACATCAGAGCTCTTCTAGTCATAACAATAGCTAGCCAATGGATAAACTCAGGAATAAATACTAAGGTAATTCAATAACTACGTCAATGAATAACTCTAATTAGTGCAACTACATCTAGCAATCATTGTTAAGTTAACCCTATATCATTATCACATGTAAAGAGGCATCAACTAATGAGGGTATTAAGACACAAGGGTCACCTCCTTCACGACCGTGCCCATGCTAGTCTTACGTACGGAGGGTGGACTACGAGAGGAACCAACGCAGGCTCACCGCGGACTACTACCACACGTCCCCGCACGTCGGGGTGCACTCGCAGATAAACAAGATATCTAGACACCACGTCTACATATTGTCTACCATCTACCCAAATGTCGCTTGGGTAAACGCTATACTGAGCAATTACATGAATTCAATAAGATCAAACCAACTATCCTAGACATATAATCAAAGTAGACAATGACTATTACAATTAAGAATATATAAGAGATTAAGAACAATGTTGCCTGAATCATAATGAATACAATAAGAGCAAAGTACTAGAACTATACCGAACTCCGCGCTCCAGATAGACGCTAGGGGCTTCGGATCCCGCTGAAGAACTAGAACTCTTCTACTTCTAATCTAACTAGGCTAAAGCTATGAACTAGAGAGGCTCTGATGAACTAGAGAAGGCTCTTGATGGCTGGATCTCCAAATGACTTGATGCTTTTTAGGGAGGGGGTCTACCCCTTTATTTATAGCCCTTGGAGTGGGATCGGCGTGCGCCCGCAGGATCAAACCGACGTAACCAAGGGCCAAGATGACTCCTCGTAGGCGGTGGAGGAAGCTTCCGGAAGGGGGGCCGAAACCCTAGAGTTGGGGTGCCGGTCGGCGCCATGGTGGGGCCGGCCGGCCCCACTGGCAGCCCCTCGGGCCCCGGTTGCTTCAGTGTCTTCTAGATGGTTCCTGAGCCCATTCGTGATATTTCCGTGGCGGATAAGTTTTCGTGCTAAATATGCACTAGAATCCCTCTTTTTCAGCTTTTCTGAAAATCACCCTGGAAAATACAGAATATGCAAAACTCATGGAAATTGTCAGATAAAACCTTAGACTAGTGTGTTTTCTTGTTTTCATTCGGGTAAAAAGCCCTAGTAAAAGTTGACGCTAACGAGTGTCAACACTAAGCATGGTTAGTATGGTGGTTTACACTTTGGCATGGGATCTTCGCTTGACCAAGTGCGTTATTCTAATTAAGATATCAGACTAGAGTAGTAGCTATTAGCGTAGACATGGTGTCTAGGCTAGCGAGTTACCTGAGTTTGCGCCCAACCCCACGGATAGTTGTGGTAGCCTCGGGGGTGACAGCTCCGACCCGGCCTTTGTATTCCACCACGTTCGGGTTGGTGTTTTCGTAGAGCTTTTGGCAGCCTGACCCCGATTACCCCTTCCTAGTCTTTTCGAGAACCGGAAAGGAATTGTTGCTCCAAAGTGTAATGGTGTGGTTGCTATATTTAACCTTTGCCTAGTTATCTTCTATAGTATGAGCTAGAATAGAACCACAGTAATGGAGAAGTCATAGGAACCTGGAACTCTCCCGTTGTCCTCCTAGCTTAGTCGGTCTACTCTGCTATCTTATCATGGAGTTCTCCTGTGTGTCACTTATCTAAAATCCATATCTTTGTTACTTACCCCCACATTAGTTTAGTCGGTACGCTAAGTTAGCAGTTACATGAGGGTTAATTATCAGCTTCTTTAACCATTGCTTCCCTGAGGATAAATACGATACCCTGGAATACTCTTGGGTGAAAGCTACAACGGTATCCGTGCGCTTGCGGATTTCTCAGTTTCCGTAACAAAATACCAACAAGCTTTCTAGCGCCGTTGCTGGGGATGCAAACCTAGTGATGATGCTAAGAAATGCCAACAAGCTTTCTGGCGCCATTGCCAGGGAAGCAATTGGTGTAAAGTGTTAGAAATTATCCTGATATCTATTAACCTAGTTTGCCACTAGCATTTGTGGGTAAAAATATATAAAAAAAAGATCATCATGAGCCTACGGTGCCTGATCATTCATGAACAATCCACTCTACCACCCTGCCATATCATAAATATGTATATGCGTATATACTAATCATTTGCAGATGAAAAGAAGGTTGCCGTCAAGAGCAAACAAAACCATCATATGTAATGGAATGACTACATACGATGCATTACTCTCACAATTCAAATCATAATTTGTGAGTGATGAATCGATCAAGGTATCAGAGAACCAACCAAAAATATTTGATTTTCCCTAATGTTATTTTCACCACTACATGTTGCTTAGTTCGTCATACATCTAGAACTTTCTTTGGGTGGCTACTAATCTTTGAGCTGTATTTGGGCGCCATGCCTAGTCTAGATAGACAACAATTTTTGTTATCTATCTATTCGATGCTCTTAGTCTAGCTTCATAGTAGATGGATGTTAAACGGGACCATCTCGGCTTCATACGTTGGCTTTGCCAATAGGTATAATGATATCGTTAGATGGTCCACGCTACGAGCAAAAGCTAAAGCCTAGGTTTTTCATGCATGTGACTTAGTTAATTTTTTCAAAACCATGGCTTGTTTGCTTAATCACATTCAACCACCCTATTTTACATTGCCTTGCATATAAAAACAAAACGGTTCTCTTATTTATCATTCAATGTTCAAACACCCATTTGAGTAAATCTCATGTTCATCATTCCCATGCTACCTTTCTCTATGCTTGTATGCTTTGGTTTGTATATTGGTTGTACATCTTTTAAATTAAGCATGGTGCTTAGTTTTAGATGTGATGATCACATTTTTATAGGTTAATTAAATTAAGCATGGTGCCTAGGTTGATTAGCCTACCTGAATCAAATTAGACATGGAGTCTAGTTTGATTATTGAACCAAAACTGCTAGTGTAGACTTTGGTTGTATGCATAGACTAACCCCGTAGGGAAATTCTCGAATTTATAAGGGTAAGTCTTTGAGATGAATTCATAACGGAGGTACATCAGAGTTTTTGGTGAATTTGAATGAAACCTTGATCAAAAGAAAAAAGAATCATATGCCCACCAAGCCAAAAACCACACGAAGAACCCGATGGCATGGCGAAAATATGAAGTGCAATCATCTATATCCATCTCCAGGATTAGATGATGCAAATTCAAGGTAAATGCAATGGAGAAGTCCTGCTCTACGAACTTAAAACGGAGAGCCCTTGCCGAAGGTAAATCGGTAGTTATCACATATTTAAATTCAATGCATTTTTAAATTCCAAATATCATGTTTAAAATTTTGCATATGCATCCACATTTTTTTTAAAAAAATTCAAGGCCATCAATTTTTTAAGTTATCAAAAAGAAAGAATTTTTTTCTAAAAATAAAAAAGAAGTTTGTTAAAAAAGGGTTTTAAAAATAATAAAAATAAATGAATGCCACTTTTTAGTGACTATAGATTTTTAATAATAAAAATAATAATTTATAATGATAATTTTGCTTTTCATAATAAAATTCTTTTGACTTAGATTTTTAGAATAAAGATACAACCTCCCTTCTCCCACAAATAAAAAAAATAAAACTTGGTGCTAGACACGTTCCCTTTGGGTATTCTTTGCAACTAACAATTACAGGAATGAAGGATCAATAATGTCTAGAAATATGGGTGCTACAACACAAACTAAGGAGATGCTCCAACATTCACACTTGGTTTTTTTGTGTCAATTGACATAAAAATCCAAGTGTGGGGGGACCCGACCCTTCCATGCCATCACTTTCGGCACGCTAATTTGCACTCTACCTTCACACCCATGCTTTGCTCCTATAAGTTTGATTATTTTCAACAATGCCAAACTTGCTAATCAGACTTTAAAATGAAAAATAAAATTTTGTCAACCCATGAACTTGACTTTATAAAGATTGACTTGCATAAACTTTATTCCTATTTCATATACCTATTACTTGTGGATATATCTTTATTAGGAAAACATGTCAACTAAGTTATTGTGAAGTGAGATATGGCTAAGACTAAAGAAATCCTATCTGCTCTGTGTGAGCTCTTGGAGAATTTATGCTTTGCTAAAACTTAAAAAATTATAGTAATACTTCTCCTCAATGGGATATTTCCTACCAAAGCCATATGATGATTTAAACATTGAAAAACTATACTCATATGCTACTTGTTATCATATTGAGCTTTGTCAAATTGTTGTGACCCATGTGAGATCCTTTCATGCACCCATGATCAAAGTTCACTTGCCCCACATATATACGCACTACTCCTACACTAGGAGTAGACGCAAAACATGTCTTTCATTTAGATCCACCCAAAAAATATTCTACTCCTACACCAGGAGTAGATATAAAAAAATTTGTCTTTAGGTCCCACCAAATAAATGCTCTATATTTTAAAAAGATAATGATCTCTCTCTAATAATATTTTTTTGAGTAGAAGAGACATCGGCTATGTAAAAGTATGAAAAAGAAAAAAATTGTGGACACATGAAGGTCCCAGATTAAAAAAAAAGAGTGACCACATGAAGGCTCAGGCTTGTTAAGAAAAAAAAGAGAAAGAAAAAAGAAAGATAGCCATGCCTCAAAATAATAAGTTAGAGAGAGATCATATCAAATGAGAGTATTTTCTATTATATATTTTCCACACACTTGCACTACTTGATCAAAGTGTATGGCTTGCATCTCCTCGGATCTGGTTTTTGACTTAGCAATATTATGTGATGCAAGTATGCCTCTCTTTTCATCCCTAATCAAAACTCCACATAAGGCATTTAGAAATAGGGTGAAAAAAAGAAGAAAGAAAAGAAGGCAAACTCAAAAGCCTTTGGTAAGGATACATACACCATTGAGCGAATTGAGAGAACCATTTGAGGGGAAGTATAAGCTATGTTTTCAATTTCAAAAAAACAAAAATTCCAAGTATGCCTCATAGATGGAAAGTGATGACTTGGGGTCATAGTTGTTCCACTTTTCAACCACTCAAGACGACATGGTAGACACTTCAAAATCCACAGGTACGAGGAATGATATGGAATATCTTTTATGCTAGCATCACATCTTTTGAAGTCATGATTCATAGTTACATTTACCTTTGCTCGAGGACGAGCAAAGAAACAAGTGTGGGGGAGCTTGTTGGCGGCTCTTATTGCCTAATTTTACCTACCAACCTTTACATAAAATCCGCACAAACAAACACCAAACATAGAAATAGGACCTACAACTAACCTAGTTCCACAAGTTTTGGTGATTCATCTTTTGCAGGAGGACAATTATGAAAATAATACAAATGGGCTCAAAAGCATGCAAGATATATATCAAAATATGACCCAATATAAACCCAAGTGGAGAAGGCCCACATTCCTGACAGATCTAGGCCTAGAATAGAAGGAAAACAAGTCTAAACCCAATTCAAATGGTGTCAACTCCAAAAATCCCTGTCATGGGCGAAGTCCACAACACCAGGGGAGCCCATCGACCAAAATTGGGGCAGATTGGGCTTGCTAGGGGTGTGGCCGCACCGTGGTGCGCCCGCACCACCACGGAGCCCAATTGGCCTGAAATTTGGTCGGTGGCCTCTTACCGCCTTCCCCATGTCGGTTTGGATAGGCGCATGTTGACACCTCTTAATGTTATTTCTAGCAACAGCGCCAAAAATGCTTGTAAGCAGAGCATCGCTACTAGAGTGCCAAGTTGTCATCTCCAGCATAACACCAAGGGGTGTGGTATTAAATCATGCCACCATTTAGAATATAGAAATAGTATCCGCAAGCGCACAGACCAAATACCATTGTAGCATTTTACTCGGAGTATTACAGATTGTCATTTATATTTTCCTAAAGGAAGGTCTACATAGCTCTCGTGTAGAGGTAGTGATAAGGACACGCCTACGCTGCCCAAATATTTGCCCAATCTTTCACGGTGCTAAACAATAAGAGTATCCTTTTTTTCTGATTTTTTATGACTAGATAACTGCACCTCTTAATTCAACCGTCAGTGCGATATAGTACTCCCTGGTTGCGACGTAAATATTCTATTTTCAATTTTCAAAACAATAGTACTGATAGCTAGCTTGTAATCCCACATAACATGAACAGCAGAAGTATTACTCGGCCAGGTATCAAACTGCACGCAACAGGATCTCTTGCCAATTAAGAGCACAACTGATATCCACTCACAGCAGGCCAAAAGTCCAGATTAATTTAATTAGAAATCTAACGGCAAGCACCAGCAAGTACGTAATAATTTCAGATCACAGCAAAATAACCGAACCAATTCCGTTGATAAATACGACACAAGTAGTAGCACTAGAGATGATAAAGGGATCAGCTTACAATAGTTGCAATCCAAACCCTAGATAACTTCTTCCACCCGTGGCCACGACGACCCACGGTCAGAAGAGAGGGAATTCCAGGAATTCCAAGCGACGTGCTCAAACTGTAGCAGCTCGATCACGCACTCCACACAAATCCATGAAGGATCCGGACAATCACATCGACCAGCTAGGGTTCTCGAGCGGCGGCTCGGCAAGGGATAACTCCTCCAAATAAAATTCAATCCAATCTAATTACATGGTGAGCTGCTTCTAGGATTAAAAAAGCACGCAGACCTTGGCTCCACCAGATCAGAAGGCACGCAGGCCTCACCCCACTGAACCAGACATGGGCTCGACCACACAAAACCTGACGCAACCAAACTAAGTGACGGACTCCAAGGAAATAAATTACGTGACAACTCCAAGTAAATAAACTCACGTGCATAAAAGTAATATTATAGAATAATACTTGGGCCATTCTTCTCACATTACGAAAACCTCATTAACCTCCAGGGAGAACAAATAAACTGAGGCCAATGTAACTTTTATGAACGAGTTCAACCAATCTCCATAGGTATGGATCCAATTGTGATAGCCCTCGTCAGCTTGGTTTGTTTCACCTGCCAATTAGTTCCTTTAAATATTAGCTTGCTGGGTAGATTATGAGTACCACGTTGAACTCTTTCCTTCATCTTGCTTTTCTTTGCATCAAATAAAAATGACCCGGTCTGAATAATTTGAGGAGCCATGGGCTCATCATGCTCCCTTTCTTTAAACAAAGCTGTCCTCGGCTTTTGTGTATCCTCAGGTAAATTCTCCATTTGCAAAATAATTGTATCCTCATAATTCTTGTTACTATGCTTCACAAATTCAGTTTCAAGGCCAAACTGCATAGATGATGTATATGCAACCATCGCTGCACTTTCTTGTTCATAGTAACTTCTAGAACTCTCACACTGAGAACTACTCATCACATCATCTTTGGTTCCATTACTAGGAATATTGTTGGCCACAACAGAAGCTGGTTTAGTCACACCATTAGAATTATCTTCAGAAGTAGCAGTTGTATTCTTGCCTGGGCACTCATAAATAATAGCTTGAGACTTTACTGCCATATCATCCATGGAATTGATTTTTGGAACCATATTGTTCAGCAAAGAAATATCATGAGTAACATCACCCAGAATTAATGGAACATCTAGGACGCTATCAGTAATAATCATTGGTGCAGCACATATCTCATCATTCTCCGTCCCTTGAAGCAAAGCCATCCTCGGCTTTGGGGTAATTTCAGCAAGATTTTTCTTCATTTTAACAGCAACAAACACATCAGCTTTAATATCACTATCTGGCATCGGTTTGAGCACATGATGAACTTCCTTGTGCACAAACGAATAATTATAGGAACGACCACTGTGAGTAGCATCAAGATCAAACTGCCAAGGGCGACCCAACAATAAATGACATGCAATCATTGGTGCGACATCACAGTCAACTGTATCAACATAATTTCCAATAGAAAATTTCACTCGTGCCTTATGAGTAATTTTTAATGCACCACTTTGATTCATCCATTGCATATAACGTGGCATTGGAAGCCTCCGCATAGACAAAGACAATGCATGCACCAAATCTGAACTAATAGCATTAGTAAAGCTACCACCATCAATAATCAATTTGCATACCTTATCTTGAACTTTGCACTCGATTGAAAAATATTGGACCGCTGCCCTTTGACATGAACAACAGTACTATCACGTTCTACCTCTCGAGCCAACATAGATAAGCCTTCTAATGTGTCATTTGTGTCATCAATTTCAATGTTAGATTGAATATCATCAGAAACAGTACTATGCAGCCCCGATGCAGAAGAAACAACAACACTACCATGTATAAAGGTCTGGTCAGGCACTTGTACCTTTAGCAACAACTGAGAATCATCTTGCTTCATCTTCATGGGATTACTAGCCTCCTGAATAGGCTCTTTCTGCTCCTTTATAGCAGCACCCTTCATCATATAATTATCTGCACCGAGAGCTTTCTTCTCATACAACTTAGGAGAAGAAAATTTTTTATCATTCGTAGTCTTGCCATATGAAGCATCAGAACTAAATGTCTTCTTGTAGGAATTATCAGCATGTATGGACTTGCCGGAAGTAGCACCAGAACTAGCACTAGAACTCAACCTCTTATGAGAATTAATATCAATAGCTTGCTGGTTAGAACCAGGAAGGTACTTGTCTCCGCAACATTAACACCCCATGAGGAGCGAATAACAGGCTCATTGCCAAGAGATTTTGTACCATGAGCAGCAGCTACCTTCATCTTGGACTCAAGCGGAGCAGCTACCTTCATTTTGCAAAGAACTGCTACATGCGTGGCATGAGTCCACGACCCCGCAAAAAAATTCTCCATAGCATCTTCCCAATCATAGTAATAGCAATTCTCAGTTATTAAATAAAGTGTGGGCTCCTTTAAATAGTAATAGCAATTCTCAGCTTGGTTTGTTTCACCTACCAATTAGCTCCTTTAAATATTAGCTTGCTGGGCAGATTATGAGTACCACGTTGAACTCTTTCCTTCATCTTGCTTTTCTTTGCATCAAATAAAAATGACCCAGTCTGAATAATTTGAGGAGCCATGGGCTCATCAAGTAGCGTGTTAACCTAGAGTGTAATGGGTAGGCATAACCATGTACTCGCTACTCAATGCAGGGGCAAGTCACAAGATAAATGATAAGATAAGTGTATAATCATCAGCATAAGCAAATAGAGACTCCTAGCTATATCACTATGGTTACTAGCAGAACATCAAGAGATATTCCTAGGTTATTCCTAGCTACATGTCAATGCATATTATGGTAAGTGCAGTACACTTAGTAGTCATAGCGAAGGTTAGCATTATATCTATTCATAGTGGACATACTAGGGTAGTTTGAGAACATAGCACACCCTTCCTTCGTACAAAAGCCCTACTGTGCCTATAAACAGGATTGTCACACCCGCGATCTACCAAGCCCGGCCTATAGGATGCATTCACAGATAAACAACGTATAAGCACCATGCTTACACAATGTCTACCACTCACCCAACGATCAATTAGATGAGCACTATACGAACCTATGGATAAGTATAATGTCAATCTAGCTATACTAAGCATATAACCATAATAGACAAAGAACAGTATAACTATGAATATAAGTACATAAGTATTCATTAGTTCAATTGTAGCAATCATATAACTATACAATGAAAGAGAACAAAGGCGAGAGGAGGTAAGAATTATACCAAATCCAAGCTCTTGATGGCTCTGAAATCCAAGCCTGCGCTTGCCTCCCTCTAGTTCTAACTAGCTATCTAGGCCCTAGCTAAGGAGCTCTGATTAGGGTTTCTGGTTGATGATCGGACTTCGAATGAGGAATGAATGAAAGTGCCACCTCTTAGGGGGGGTCCTGCCCTCCTTTTATAGCCCTGGGCGATGATCGTGAGCCATCGGATCAAACTGACATTGGCGGACGGCTAGGATCGATCCTCAAAGGTGGTGGAGTGAACCGGGCGAACCGGGGGGCGAACCGGGCTGCGAGCGGGGCCAGGACCAGACCGGCCGGTGCAGGCCTAGACCGGCCGGTCTGGCCTGGTGACCTCTGGGCCATCAGCTCAGCGTGGTGCCTTCTCGTCCCTTCTAGAGTATTCCTATGTTGCCGCAGAGTCTGTTTTCCTGTTCTTTGTTTCGATAAGCTCTCGCGGTTGCGTCTTTTCCAGTTTATACCTATGGAAATAGTGAAACACCAAAACTCGTGGAATTCTATCAGTGTAAACCCTATGTCTACTTTGGTGATCACAATTGTATCCTTTTCATGGCTAGTTGATGGTTTGTTTCATACAATAACAACCGTCAGCAGCGCCCGGATGCATTGTACTTGGAGGTCGGTTTAGGGGCATTCAATGTGCTATTTTGCATAGAACCCGTCCACCTCACCTATAAAAGGAGGACTCCTCCCTCCTCATTTCACACACCACCAAGGAGCTCTTCCATTCCAATTACCAAGATGTAGTAGTAGTACTAGCTAGTTGAGAGTTAGGGAGAGGTGCTCAAGTTCCGGAGGAGTCCTCGGAGCTTTGGTACAATCTTGTACCGTTCCATCCTTGGAGGTCTGGTATGATCTTGTATCGCTTCTCTGTAAGACTCAAGTATTTCATATATTCATCTTTTCTTATTACTGCATTATCTTTCATGGTTATCTAGTTCTTTCTGTAGTAGCTAGCTAAGCATGGTAAGTATGGTGGTTTACACTTTGGCATGGGATCTTCGCTCGACCGAGTGCTTTAGTCTAATTAAGATATCGGAGTAGAGTAGTAGCTATTAGCGTAGAAGTGGTGTCTAGGCTAGCGAGTTACCTGAGTTTGCGCCCAACCCCACGGATAGTTGTGGTAGTCCCAGGTGTGACAGCTCTAACCCGGCCTTTATATTCCACCACGTTCGGGTTGGTGTTTTCGTAGAGCTTTTAGCAGCCTGACCCCGGTTACCCCTTTCCAGTCTTTTCGAGAACCGAAAAGGAACTGTTGCTCCAAAGTGTCATGGTGTGGTCGCTATATTTAACCTTTGCCTAGTTATCTTCTACAGTATGAGCTAGAATAGAGCCATAGTAATAGAGAAGTCATAGGAACCTGGAACTCTCCCGTTGTCCTCCCAGCTTAGTCGGTCTACTCTGCTATCTTATCATGGAGTTCTCCTATGTGTCACTTATCTAAAATCCATATCATTGTTACTTACCCCCACATTAGTTTAGTCGGTACGCTAAGTTAGCAGTTACATGAGGGTTAATTATCAGCTTCTTTAACCATTGCTTCCCTGAGGATAAATACGATACCCTGGAATACTCCTAGGTGAAAGCTACAACAGTATCCGTGCGCTTGTGGATTTCTCTGTTTGCGTAACAAAATACCAACAAGCTTTCTAGCGCCGTTGCTGGGGATGCAAACCTGTTGATGACGCTAAGAAATGCCAACAAGTTTTCTGGCGCCGTTGCTGGGGAAGCAATTGGTGTAAAGTTTTAGAAATTATCCTGATATCTATTAACCTAGTTTGCCACTAGCTTTTGTGGGTAAAAATATATAAAAAAAGATCATCATGAGCCTAGGGTGCCTGATCATTCATGAACAATCCACTCTACCACTCTGCCATATCATAAATATGTATATGTGTATATACTAATCATTTGCAGATGAAAAGAAGGTTGCCGTCAAGAGCAAACAAAACCATCATATGTGATGGAATGACTACATACGATGCATTACTCTCACAATTCAAATCACAATTTGTGAGTGATGAATTGATCAAGGTATCAGAGAACCAACCAAAAATATTTGATTTTCCCTAATGTTATTTTCACCACTACATGTTGCTTAGTTCATCATACATCTAGAGCTTTCTTTAGGTGGCTCCTTGTCTTTAAGCTGTATTTGGGCATCATGCCTAGTCTAGGTAGACAGCAATTTTTGTTATCTATCTATTCGATGCTCTTAGTCTAGCGTCATAGTAGACGGATGTTAAACGGGACCACCTTGGCTTCATACATTGGCTTTGCCAATAGGTATGATGATATCGTTGGATGGTCCGTGCTACGAGCAAAAGCTAAAGCCTAGGTTTTTCATGCATGTCACTTAGTTAATTTTTTTTCAAAACCATGGCATGTTTGATTAATCACATTCAACCATGCCATTTTGCATTGCCTTGCATATAAAAAAAAAACGGTTATCTTATTTATCATTCAATGTTCAAACACCCGTTTGAGTAAATCTCATGTTCATCATTCCCATGCTACCATTCCCTATGCTTGTATGCTTTGGTTTGGATATTGGATGTACATCTTTTAAATTAAGCATGGTGCTTAGTTTTAGATGTGATGATCACATTTTCATAGGTTAATTAAATTAAGCATGGTACCTAGGTTGATTAGCCTACCTCGATTCAAATTAGACATGGAGTCTAGTTTGATTTTTGAACCGAAATGCTAGTGTAGACTTTGGTTGTATGCATAGACTAACCCCCATAGGAAATTCTCAAATTTATAAGGGTAAGTCTTTGAGATAAATTCATAACGGAGGTACATCAAAGTTTTTTTTTGAATTTGAATGAAACCTTGATCAAAAGAAAAAAAAAAGAATCATATCGCCCGCCAAGCCAAAACCACACGAAGATCCCGATGGCATGGCGAAAATATGAAGTGCAATCATCTTTATCCATCTACAGGATAACATGATGCAAATTCAAGCTGAATGCAATGGAGAAGTCCTGCTCTATGGACTTAAAGTGGTGAGCTCTTGCCAAAGGTAAACCGGTAGTTATCACATATTTAAATTCAATGCATTTTTAAATTGCAAATATCATGTTTAAAATTTTGCATATGCATCAACATTTTTTAAAAATTCAAGGCCATCAATTTTTTTAAGTTATCAAAAAGAAAGATTTTTTCTAAAAATAAAAAAGTTTGTTAAAAAAGGGTTTTAAAAATAATAAAAATAAATGAATGCCACTTTTAGTGACTATAAATTTTTAATAATAAAAAATAATAATTTATAATGATAATTTTGCTTTTCATAATAAAATTCTTTGACATAGATTTTTTAGAATAAAGATACAACCTCCCTTCTCCCACAAATAAAAAAAAAAAACTTGGTGCTAGACATGTTCCCTTCAGGTATTCTTTGCAACTAACAATTATAGGAATGAAGGATGAATAATGTCTAGAAATATGGGTGCTACAACACAAACTAAGGAGATGCTCCAATATTCACACTTGGTTTTTATGTCAATTGACATAAAAATCCAAGTGTGGGGGGGACCCGACCATTCCATACCATCACTGGGCATGCCGGTTTGCACTCTACCTTCACACCCATGCTTTGCTCCTATAAGTTTGATTATTTTCAACAATGCCAAACTTGCTAATCGGACTTTAAAATGAAAAATAAAATTTTGTCAACCCATGAACTTGACTTTATAAAGATTGGCTTGCATAAACTTTATGCCTAGTTCATATACCTATTACTTGTGGATATATCTTTATTAGGAAAACACGTCAACTAAGTTATTGTGAAGTGAGATATGGCTAAGACTAAAGAAATCCTATCTGCTTTGTGTAAGCTGTTGGAGAATTTATGCTTTGCTAAAACTTAAAAAATTATAGTAATACTTCTCCTCAATGGGATATTTCCTACCAAAGCCATATGATGATTTAAACATTGAAAACCTATACTCATATGCTACTTGTTATCATATTGAGCTTTGTCAAATTGTTGTGACCCGTGTGAGATCCTTGCCATGCACCCATGATCAAAGTTTACTTGCACCCACATATATATGCACTACTCCTACACTAGGAGTAGGCGCAAAACATGTCTTCCATTTAGATCCACCCAAAAATATTCTACTCCTATACTAGGAGTAGATATAAAAAAATTGTCTTTAGGTCCCACCAAATAAATGCTCTATATTTTAAATGATAATGATCTCTCTCTAATAATATTTTTAAGTAGAAGAGACATCGGCTATGTAAAAAAGTATGAAAAAAAAAAAAAACTTTGTGGACACATGAAGGTCCCAGATTAAAAAAAGAGTGACCACATGAAGGCTCAGGCTTGTTAAGAAAAAAAAAAAGAAAAGAAAAAAAAAAAGATAGCCATGTCTCAAAATAATAAGTTAGAGAGAGATCATATCAAATGGGAGAGTGTTTTCTATTATATATTTTCCACACTTGCACTACTTGATCAAAGTGTATGGCTTGCATCTCCTTGGATCCAGTTTTTGACATAGCAATATTATGTGATGCAAGTATGCCTCTCTTTTCATCCCTACCCAAAACTACACATAAGCCATTTAGAAATAGGGTGAAAAAAAGAAGAAAGAAAAGAAGGCAAACTCAAAAGCCTTTGGTAAGGATACATACACCATTGAGTGAATCGAGAGAACCATTTGAGGGGAAGTATAAGCTATGTTCTCAATTTCAAAAATACAAAAGCTCCAAGTATATGCTTCATAGATGGAAAGCGATGACTTGGGGTCATAGTCGTTCCACTTTTCAACCACTCAAGATGACATGGTAGATGTTGGTATCTGTTAATGCCTACTAAATAATTCTGCAAGCGCATGGTGTTGACACCTCTTAATGTTATCTCTAATAACGGCGCCAAAAGTGATTGTGCAGTGCACCGCCATTAGAATGTCAAGTTGTCATCCCCAGCATAACACCAAGAGGTGTGGTATTAAATCATGCCACCATCTAGAATATAGAAATGTATCCGCAAGCGCCGCGCATCAAATACCATTGTAGCATTTTACCCGAGTATTACAGGTTGTCATTTATATTTTCCCAAAGGAAGGTCTACATGGTCTGTGTAAAGGTAGTGTGTTGACCTAGGGTGTAATAAATAGGCATAACCATGTCCTCGCTACTCAATGCAGGGGTAAGTCACAAGATAAATGATAAGGTAAGTATATAATTGTTGACACTTCTTAACGTCGCTACCAAAAATAGAGATAAATCCCTATCTCCAGCAACGGCGCCAAAAAGCGTGTTGATATCTGTTAACGCCCACTGAATGATCCGCAAGCGTACGAATACCGTTGTAGCTTTATCCCAGAGTATTCTAGGTTTCGTTCCACTGAGAAACGTGTGAGATCAACTACGGTCTAACTTAACTAGGGGTAGCAATAAGGTGAAGGTAGAGAATAGATTAAGATAGAACTAAGGTAGAAATAGGGTAGAACTAGGGCGACAATTAATAGGGTTGAGAGCAGCAATCAAGGTTGATGATAATACGAGAGTAGAAAGGATAACTATGCTTCTCTTCTTCTAACTTGGGCAAGCCTACGTCTTATATTGCTAACTGGGGACATTACATAAGGAGAGATACCGACATAGGGTGTTGATCTCCTTAGCAACCGCGTCCTACTTGGCCTACAGACGGGAGGAGGATAACAGGGCTATCACTCCTGACCACCACCAGAATATAGGGTGCATCCACGATTATTCCTAAGTCTAAGCACTATGCTTACACCTACGATAATACTCTAATCCCTCTAGAACAGGAATAAAGCACTCAAAGAGAGTAGTGATCCAGATAAACAATAAAGGCATAGAACTTACTCGCATTAGAAGTTGATCACCAGAGTCATCTCGGGAGCAAGCTCAAGTAGAGCTTGATCCCGCCAAAGTACAAGCCGTAGAGAGGGCACCGACAGGCCAGCACCTCCTCCTAACTCTTCCCTCACTCTCCATCTCACTATTATCTAAAGACTAGATCCTAAAGAGGACTAATCTTCTCTTGATGGCTGGCCCCAGAGAGGCTATCCATTCGAGGGACACCTCTCAATTAGGGTTTGAGAGAATTACAAATGAATGTGTGATTCCCTGGGGGGTCCTGCCCTTCTTTTATAGCCCGGTGGGATGAACGTGAGCCCTTGGATCAAACCGACTTTGGCGGACGGCTGAGATTGAAACCCTAAGGCAGTGGAGCATGTGGGCCGAAGCTGGGCCTGATTGGGCCCTGTAGCAGACAGGCCGGTCGGGTGGGACCGGCCGGTCCCACTCCGGGCCCGTTCGCGGTCCGCTTCGCCGTGGTGTCTTCTCGCGCCTTCTGGAGTCTACTAGTGCGGCCCCCGTGGTGGAATTCATATCTTTTCATCCGGAACTCCAAAAATAGCAAATGATATGTCCATTTCGATCATTTCGATGAGCTCTTCGCAATGGTGCATTCCAGTTCATCATTTGAGGTGCTTGTAATCTGTCATGTTGGTTCTTTTTGATAGCTTTTCCGATATGTACCTACAGGGACAAGGATTCACCAAAACTCGTGGAATTCCGTTAGTGTAAACCCTAAGTCTATGTTGGTGATCGCCAATGTGCCTCTTTTAGGAGTTAGTTGATGGGTAAATTTGGTCACTAATAGCCGTCAACAACACCCCCACACTTAACCTTTGCTAGTCCCTTAGCAAAGCTAAGCTCAGAAAAACTATTTCAAGATATGTATAAGTTTAAGCATTGTAACCATCTCGATGTAATTCCTCAAGTATACCCGCATTCGGACAAAAATTCTCCTCCAAGCCTAAGCAATAACTGAGCTAACTTTCAAACTTAATCATGTTACCTTTGACCATGGGGCTTATCAGCTCTTACTTGGGTCTTGAGCAATCGAAAGATAGAAAGATCAAGCCAAGCACTATGTCTCAAGTTCTTTGTTCAACTATCATTCTAGAGTTTTTAGAAATTTTCAAATAAATCTCAGAGTTTCCATGTATGACACTCTCAAATCTCCCAGTGTATGTGGTATTTGTGGATTCTCACCTAGGTAGTAATGATGTTATGCCTTTGTTTTCATCCTGTAACTAAAGCTTATGTGGAGCTCATAGGTAAGGAGAAAACTTGAAAGAGCATACTTGTAATGCATATGTTGTCAAGTCAAACAATGGATCCATGGAGAAATAGATCATACAATCGAATCAAGATGTGCAAGTGTATGGATATGGTGGATATTTGGTGGAACCTAATTCTACTATGCTCCTTGAAGACATCTCTCTTTTGAAATATGAAACTTGGCCAAAGAGTATGAGCTATCTTTTTCTCTCTTTTTTTTCATCAGGGAGGTAGGTATCTAAGTACCCGTTGCTCTTAGACACTTGTCCATTTTTTTAACTCCCTTAGTTTATCTTTTTGTTTCATGATAACTTTTACATAGCTCATAACACTCCTTTTGGCACAAAATATTTTTGAGAGATAGCAACAAGAACATGGAGCATTTATTGGGTGGCTATCTAATGGAAATGTTTTTTGTGTTCTCTCCCAATGTAGGAGCAAAACATTTTTGGATGGGTGTAGATGGAATGGCATGTTGTTGCGCCTACTCTAGTGTAGAGTAGTGCATATGAAGTTGGAGTGTATTTGGATCTTGATTGATTCAAGAGCATGACAAATCTCTCACAAGGGTCACAAAGGTTGACAAAACTCAATGCAAAGACAAGCAGCATATATGTGGAAGTTTATCTAGCCTAGCTCATCATGTTTGGCTCTAGTGGGAATATAAGCTTTGTCATACAGGAACTCGTCATATAAGGTTTTGCATTTTTCAAAAGATAAATCTCCAGAACTTTAGTGTCACTCGGAACAAGATAAATAGCAGCTCAAACTTTTTCAATCAGATCAATCAATTGCCTAGACTTAGTTCAAGCATATGCAACCCACAAGTTGTAGGCTCAGAGCAAATCTTCATGTCAAAACAGTTAAAGCCAAAACTCAGAAAAACTTATGTCTAAAAACTAGGCACTTCAATGGTGTTATGACAGAGCAGCTTTTCATCATTTTCATCTTTAGGGATCAACTTCAGGGCTTGCCTATTTATTGACTCTATCTAAACAAACATTTTTATTTGGTTTTATATCTTTAAGACTCATACTATATAAGACTCTAAAGACTCTAAAAAGCATGGACCTTCATGTATCCACATATTTTTGGTATTTTTAAATTTTCTTATGATACTATGGTGAACCTTCATGTGCTCACATATTTTTGGTATTTTTTGTTTTTATGACTGACTCAATAATCGCATAGGTACACTTGCCTGCGTACCCAGGGGATGCCTTCCCCCAAGCTGGTTGTTGTCGTGGTTGAGTATTGAAGCTGAGCAGTCCTCACGGTGGAGCTCATGCTTACAAGAGCAAGTGTAGCCGGGAATCTCGATCTCGTCCAATAAGAAGTTGCTTCCTCCACACAGTGATTAGTCGTGTGTTGGGAAGGTGTACTTCGAGTAATGTCGATGAAGATTCCTAGGTGGACTAGCTCTTGGAGTCATCTCACAACAAACATCTCACAAAACACCAAAAACTTATGGAACGGATTAGGTAAGCAGTTAGTGGTTAGCCGTTTCACGAACCGGTTGTTGTGAGAGGTTTTCAAAGGTTGTTATAGTGTATATAGTGTAGCAAGATGCTCAATGATTATTTTTGGATTTTCTAGTTTATTATGCAGGAAAGAAAACATGTATGCATGATCATTTTTGTTATTTTTATGCCACCACGGTGAAAACTCCTACGGGCTTTTACACACCATAGAACTGTTCACATGGGGCTTCAAATTTTATAATGCATGAATTATCTAACAAGATGAATGCATATTTATTTTTAGTATTTTTTTTATGCAATGCTAATTTAGAAAAGTAAACATGCCAAAGAGAAAATAATTTATGCAATGCAAGAAAGTAAATATGGATAACTACCGATGTTACCTCATGGCAAGGGTTCGGATTTTTAAGTCCTCCGGGCAAGACTTCTCCCTTCTTGTTGATTCCTCCAATGTTGACACAATTGGAGTTTCTTTGGTTGCATGCATGGGAGTGCTTCTTCTCCAAGCTAGCTCTTTCGATGAAGATTAAGATTCTGTGGCCGATGCCTTTTATGATGTGTCACCTTCTTCTACCTAACCCGTCTTGATTTTGAGATTTGATTTTGCTTTGATAGGTCCAGGAGGGAATTGACTCCCCCACACTTCGCCTAAAGTGTGTCCTGCTCATGAAGACAAGGCAGAGGTCAAGTGCATGGGCTCTACTAGTGGAAAAACACCAGCAGAACCAAAATTTCTATTCCACATCTCTTGTCCTTAGTCACTTTGAACAATATGAAGTTGATGTTATGTGCTTTGTTCAACATTGTCATGAGAGGTAGGATCAGAAGGTTGAGCAAGGATGTAACATTTAAGTTCATTAGGCTACAAGAATTGAAGTGCTTAACCCAAGGAAGGATTGTCTATCCGTATATGATGTGTCAATATTTACATGATCATGACTACCATCTTCCAAGCATAAGGGGTGCAACTTTTTTAGCTCATTTGGTTAAGACTGTGGATCAAGATAGTGATGCTATGAACAAGTTTCAAGAACTAGACATGTTGAGTTAATCGAGATTGATCATGGATAATTATTACTCAAACATGTTAAGTTCTTTATTCATGTTCATACCAAAACCAAGGAGAAGCAATTTAAGTAGTAACCATTTACCTTTGGATGTTACCTTCATCATTGGAGCACGATGGCACCATGTGATAAAGAGTAGATGACTCTTGATGGTCCTTTTGCTTTGCTCATTGCTTTCCTTGTTTGGTCAACCTCACATCTCGGTCCATAGTTCCTCTTGTTCCTAGATGGTGCGCTTTTTGTTGTGTCATCTTTTTGCTCTTTGCCATTTTGGATTTCTGTCTCAACCTTTGTTTTATGCCTGCATAGGATTAGTGGACAACACATACCCGAAGGAATATACCGATTTGAATGGGGGATTGTTATCTCTAATTTATGCACATGTTTTATACAACCATGGTTCAAGGCAAAGGTAACTTGCAGTTGAAGACAAAGTGAATGATCTTTGATACTTACAGTCCTTCCATCAATGATGAATGAGTTGTGTCTTCATTGTGCAAAGTTATTGGAGTTCATCATGTGCCTTGCATCATCTCTGATTTGAATTTATCTCTTGACTTACCCAGATTGGATTTAGAAGTTTCCTGCAGGGGTTAGTCCAACAAAATTTCCAATGTCTACTATAGCATACTTTCAGTTCAAGAGCCAACCTAGACACCACATCTAATTTGATTCAGGAAGGCAATTCAACCTAAGCACCACGCTTAATTTAAAAGTCTTTAGAAGCAAAATCAGTACACCTCTTGGTTCAAGATCAAACTAGACACCACGTCTAATTTAATTCAAGAAAATGGTTTAAACTAAGCACCATGCCTAATTTAAAAGGTGTGTGAGAATACTTCAAAACCTTACGTATACTATAGTAAACATAGGTAGCATGAAAGCATTGTAGAGATTCATTATTCAAGTAGAGATGAAAGAGCATGTTGAGCATAGTTTAAAGGTAGAGACAACCAAGATTAGCAACATGGCATAAGATTTTTCCAGAGAAGCATCCCCCCACACTTGAGTTCTTGGAAGGCAAGATCAAGTTTGGTTGGATGTGATCTAATGTTGCATAATAGTTGGTTCGACATACCTTGCACCATCATCCTTCATTCTTCTTGCTTCAGGTCTGAAATGGTTAGTGACAAGAATACACGAAGGAATATTTTCACAATTATATCTCTATACTCAATTCACAAGGGCAGCTCAGTAAAAGGTGAATCTTCATCTTGTCTATCGAAAGTGCTAGTTCTTGGTCAAAAGCTCATTTTTGGGAAACCTCAGAATCGTGCTTCATCATGGTGAAGTGGCTTCCCCTCCAACACCAATCCTTATCTACCTACCTTAAGATCCACACATCAAGATTTGCAATGTTTATGATAAACATATGCATCTACAACCACCTTTTTAAAGTTTTTATGGATAGGATGTATGAGGGGGTTGAAGATCTCGAGTGTGATCATGGTAGTAGAGAGACCAATTGATTTGGAAGATGTGTCATATGAGCATGGTTTTGATGAGGTCTTTTTGTAGTAGCTTCTATGCTCATTGACATCATCTCCCTTACCAATCTCCAAGGGTGATTCTACATGAATGTCTATAGGTGAAAACATTGTCTTCTTCATTTCATGCCTATGAAATTCATCAATCATATTTATGTCCAAGATTTCCTTGCGATTGGTGGCTCTTAAGCTGGTCTCATTAATGGCCTCCTCCAAACTTAGAGTCAGGAGTTTATCATTTGGATCTGGGCCTAGGCTGGATTCAATTAAGGCTTCTTCATGGTTCATCCATTCTACACATTCCAGCCATTGTTACAACACTTCTTGGTCATTCTTGAGTCTATCATGATTCCTATGCTCTAAGTGTCTTAGTGGATCTCTAAGGTCATCATGAGACTCGGGGAGAACAAGAGTCAAGGAATTCTTCGAGATCAAGGATGGGTTTTAAGATGGGTTCAAATAAGACATCTAATGTGGACAAAGAAGGGGAGAAGATGGGGTTGGAATCAAATTGAATCGGCTCTTCTTCTATAGCATCATTAGACATGCCATCCTTGAATTCTTCCCAAAGAAGATGCTTTCTAAGAGATTCCTTCTCAAGAGGATTTGAATTATGTTCACTCCAAGGTCTCTTATAGGACTGGAAGTTCAGGCTCTTCCTGATATCAACACCAAAAGGATTATACTCCAAAGGTTGAATTTCTTCTTCCCTTGGTAGATTTTGGGGCATGGATGGTTTGGGACTGATAGCTAAATATTGGGATTAGAATAAGTGTGATTTAGCTATCGAAACCTCCTCTTGTCTAGAAACAATTCCTTCTCTTTCTCGGGGGGCTCATATTGAATGCTAGGGCAAGGTGTCCTTCCACAAAGTTTATCAATCAAAGACCTTGCCTTCACTAGCAAATCACATGGAGAAAAGATCCTCTAGAAACTATATCAAGGGACTTCTTAGAATCCTTACTAAGGCCTAAGTAAAAGTGTTGAAGCAACATTGGGTCCGGAATAGAAAGTTCCTGGGCCTATAGTAAGGAGATTATTAATGCGATCCCATGATGTTTATAGATTTCCTCCTCTAATTGTTTAAAACATAGAACCTCTTCTCGAAGATCAATCACCTTAGAGATGGGAAAGAATTTGGTTTGAAATTCAGAACATAACACTTCCCAATCTCCTTGCATACTTCCTACGGTTTTGTTGTACCAATGTTTAGCTTTTCCAGTCAAAGAGAATGGAAAAAGCTTCCATCGTAGAGTCTTATCAGACATGCCAGCAATGCGAAAGCATGCACATCTTAGTAAGAACTCCCATAGGTGTGAGTATGGGTTTTCATCACCTTCTCCCGAGAAGGATTATTTTTGGACAAAGTCTACCCAACACGGGCGCAGCTCATAACCAGATGCTAAAATGGGCTCTGAAGATTCTAACGGCCTAAAGCTTGTGCTTGTGGGTTTAGCATATTGATTGATAGGAATGTGATTCATGCTAAACCACAAGTTGAAAAGAAGATAGAATGAATGAAGAAAGAAAGAAGAGAGGAGTAAAAGATAAGAACGAAGAATAAAGAGAAAAAGGATAAAAGAAAAGAAAAGAAAAGTTAAGCTAGGTTCGTAGTCAACTCAGCAAACCGTTTCCCCGACAACGGCGCCAAAAAGCTTGTTGACACTTCTTAACATCGCTACCAAAAATAGAGATAAATCCCTATCCCCGGCAACGGCGCCAAAAAGCGTGTTGATATCTGTTAACGCCCACTAAATGATCCGCAAGCATACGGGATACCATTGTAGCTTTATCCCGCAGTATTCCAGGTTTCGTTCCTAATCGAGAAAGGTGTGAGATCAACTACAGTCTAACTTAACTAGGGGTAGCAATAAGGTGAAAGTAGAGAATAGATTTAGATAGAACTAAGGTAGAACTAGGGCGGTAATTAATAGGGTTGAGCGTAGCAATCGAGGTTGATGATAATAGGAGAGTAGAGAGGATAACTATGGTTCACTTCTTCTAACTTGGGCAAGTCTATGTCTTATATTGCTAACTGGGGACATTACATAAGGAGAGACACCAACATAGGATGTTGATCTCCTTAGCAACCGTGTCCTACTTGGCCTACAAACGGGATAGTGGGATAAATAAGATTCAACGGAGCTACAAGTCACCTCCACGAGCTACCACCAAATCCGAATGCGGGGTGCATCCACGATTATCCCTAAGCCTAAGCACCTTGCTTACACCTACGATAATACTCTACTCCCCCTAGGAAGAGAATAAAGCACTCAAAGAGAGTCGTGATCCGGATAAACAATAAAGGCAAGAACTTACTCGCATTAGAAGTTGATCACCGAGAGACATCCCCAGAGCAAGCTCAAGTAGAGCTTGATCCCGCCTAGGTACAAGCCGTAGAGAGGGCACCCCGACAGTGCCGCACCTCCTCCTAACTCTTCCCTCACTCTCCATCTCACTATTATCTAAAGACTAGATCCTAGAGAGGACTAATCTTCTCTTGATGGCTGGCCCCGAGAGGTTATCCATTCGAGGGACACCTCTCAATTAGGGTTTGAGAGAATTACAAATGAATGTGTGATGCCCCCGGGGGTCCCGCCCTCCTTTTATAGCCCTAAGTGGGATGAACGTGAGCCCTTGGATCAAACCGACTTTGGTGGATGGCTAAGATTGAAACCCTAAGGCGGTGGAGCACATGGGTCGAAGCTGGGCCCGTTTGGCCCCCGTGAGCAGTCCGGTCGCCGGTGTGGGACCGAGGCGTCCCACCGCGGTCCGGTCCGCCGTGGTGTCTTCTCGTGCCTTCGGAGTCTTCTAGTGCAGCCCCCGCGGTGGAATTCATATCTTTTCATCCGGAACTCCGAAAATGGCAAATGATATGTCCATTTCGATCGTCTCGACGAGCTCTTCGCAATGGTGTATTCCAATTCATCATTTGAGGTGCTTGCAATCTGTCACATTGGTCCTTTTTGATAGCTTTTCTAATATGTACCTACAGAAACAAGGATTCACCAAAACTCGTGGAATTCCGTCAGTGTAAACCCTAAGTCTATGTTGGTGATCGCCAATGTGCCTCTTTCAAAAGCTAGTTGATGGGTAAATTTAGTCATTAATAGCCATCAACACTCTCACAAAACACCAAAACTTATGTAACGGATTAGGATAAAATAGTTTGTGGTTAACCGTTTTGAGGATTAGGTTTTATGGAGCTTTAGAAATATTTTTCAAGTGACAAGGTTACAGCAGGATACTCATCTAGTATTTTTAGATTTTCTATGTTTGTATACAGAAAAGCAAAACATGTATGCATGATATTTTTGATATTTTTATGCCACCACAGTGCAAACTTCTACAGGCTTTTATACCGCAAGGGATTCTCATGGGGCTTCAAGTTTTTAAGATAAATTCAGCCTAATGCATGCCTATTTATTCTTGTTTGTTTTCTATGCAATACTAATATAAAAAAATAAACATGCTAAAAAAAGATGGAATCAGCAAAGGCCTAACTCCCAAGGTAATTTTCCGGGTAACTTTCAAAGCACTAATTACAACAACTATGCTCAATTGCCTTTGAGAGAAGTGATCTCCAACCCAAAATAAAATTGTGGAGACTTTATCTAGGAAGGTAGCATCCAATGATAAAATGCTAGAAAATATAAACACTAAAATGGATAGCTTTACCTCTACTGTTAAGAACCAGTTTAGCTTTAATAAAATGATAGAATAACAATTAGCTCAGCTGGCGGCCGCTGTTTCACCGATCAATGAAGGTAAGATTCCAAGGCAACCTCTAGAGCCCGAGACCGTGAATCTGGTTGATGTGTATGCAGTTTACTGTATGGAAGCATCATCAGAATGGAAGGATGAGTCCATGCCACCCAAGGGAGGAGATCCAGGGAGACCTGTGATCCCCATCTCTATCGGGCAGCATGACTTCCCTAAAGTTGTCTGTGATCTAGGCGCCAGTATCAACATTATGCCTAAGGTAATCTTTGACCAAGTCTTTCCATGGGCATCTTTGTTGTATACGAATATTTGTTTGCAGCTTGCAGACCAGACAGTTAAGCACCCTGAAGGAATCTTAGACGATGTGTGCATACGAATCAGGAAATCATATGTCCCTGTAGACTTTGTAGTCCTGGATACCGGCAGAGATCCTGAGAGTCCAATCATTCTTGGCCGACCATTTCTGAGTACTGCAAAGGCTATCATCTACACGGACAGTGCTATGATTTGTTTCACCATCAAGGGCAATAAAGAGAAGTTCAGTTTTAAGAACAAGACCCTTGAAGCTCCTATAGACCCAAGAGGAGCTTACTTCCCAGTTAAGCCAACAATTGAAGATGCCAAGAAGAAATCAAATGGGAAGAGAAAGAACAAGAACAGGAGGCAAGTGAGAAAGCAAGTCCAAGTAGTCAAGGTTGTTGAGTATGAGCATGACCATCTCTTAACCTCATCATTCCTAACCAAGAGAGAGGATCCAGGCATGCCAGCCATTGATTGCACTATTGGACAGTGCTCATTATACAATGCTTTCTGCGACACTGGATCAGCTGTCAACATTATGTCTAAAAAGGTATATGACTTATTGTTCGATATACCTCTATACCCTTCCTATATGCAGCTGCAGCTGGTGGACAACACGACAAGATTTCCAGAGGGAGTAGCAAGAGACATTATGGTTAAAATCCATACTCACTATGTCCCGACCGACTTCATGATACTGGACATAGGAAAAGAAGATGAGACACCCATCATCCTTGGGAGGCCGTTCCTCAGCACCACCAATGCTATCATCTACAATGGATCAGGCCAAGTCCACTTCCAATTCTCAGGGGAGAAGGTACGTTGTCATTTTAAGGATTATAACTCTCCTGGATTAGTAGCTTTCACCTTGTCCAGGAGGAGACGTCAGCGCCGGAGGAATCGCTCTCAAAAGAGCAATGTTGAGGAGGAGGAAATCAACGAAGAACCTACAGCACCAAAACAGCAACCTAAGGTATGGAAAGAAAAGGTAACCTCCTCAACTGAGTCATTATCACCAGGAGGTCCAACGTCAGGGTCCCCATCCTTGGGATCCGATGAAGCACCCCAGGAGTGACGACGACCAGAAGTCTTGTCCGGAGGACTCTAAACTCCGAACCCTTGCCATAAGGTAACAATGGTAGTTATCTATTTACTTTCTTGCACTTTTGATTCATAGTTAGTTTTCATCATCCTTATAGAAAATCACAAAAACATTTGGAAAAACCTTAAAGCCCCATGTAACATACCTACAGTGCAAGCTAAAGGAGTGTTCACTGTGGTGGCCTAAAAATAAAATAAAAATTAGCATGCATATTTCATTTCTATTTGATAAAAGAAAAATCTAAAAAATAATCATTGAGCATCTTGCTGCACTGTATGCACTATAACACCCTTTGAAAACCCCTCACAATAACCAAGTTCGCGAAATGGCTAACCACTAACTGTTTATGCTAATCCGTTCCACGAGTTTTGGTGTTTTATGAGATATTTGCTGCAGGATGACTCTAAGAGCTAGTCTACCTAGGAATCATCATCTACATCACTCGAAGTACACCTTCCCTACATAAAGCTAATCACTGTGTAAAGGAAGCAACTTCTTGTTGGATAAGATGAAATTTCCCGGCTACACCAGCTCTTGCAAGCACGAGCTCCATCGAGAGGACTGCTTAGCTTCAATGCTCAACCACGACAACAACCAGCTTGGGGGAAGGCATCCTCTAGGTACCCAGGTAAGTGTACCTACGTGATTATTGAGTCAGTCATAAAAATTAAAAATACCAAAAATATGTGAGCACATGAAGGTTCACTATAGTATCGAAGAAAACTTAAAAATACCAAAAATATATGGGCACATGAAGGTCTATGCTTTTTAAGAGTCCTTAGAGTCTTTAGAATCTTATATAGTATGAGTCTTTGAAAAATAAAAAACCATATAAAAATGTCTGTCTATCTAGAGTCAATAAAAAGGAAGCTCTTGAGATGATTTGAATTGATGATAAGCTGCTCTGTTACAACGCCTTTGAAATGCCTAGAGCTTAGACAAAAGTTTTCCTGAGTTTTAGCTTCAACTGTATTGACATGAGAATTTGCTCTGAGCCTGAAACTTGTGGGTTGCATACGGTTGAACTAAGTCTAGGTACCTGATTGATAAGATTGAGAAAATCTGAGCTGCTATCTATCTTGTTCTAGGTGACACTAGAGTTCTAGAGATTTATCTTTTGAAAAATGCAAAAACATGATGAGATCCTATATGACAAAGCTTACATTCCCACCAGAGCCAAACATGATGAGATAGGCTAGTTAAACTTCCACATACATGCTGCTTGTCTTGCATTGAGTTTTGTCAACCTTTGTGACCCTGGTGAGAAATTTGTCATGCTATTGAATCAAGATCCACCTCCATATGCACTACTCTACGCTGGAGTAGGTGCAACAACATGCCATTCCACCAACATTCATTTCAAAAATATTTTTCTCCTACACTGGGAGAGAACACCCAAAATATTCCATTAGATAGCCACCCAATAAATGCTCCATGTTCCTGTTGTTATCTCTCCAAATCTATAAATGCCAAAAGGAGTGCTATGAGCTATGCAAAAAGATATTTGAAAAAAAGAAGAGAGAGAAAAGGGGAGAAGAAAAGAAAAATGGACAAGTGTCCCAGTACTAAACAATGGGTAGTTAGATGCCCAACTCCCTGAGAAAAGAAAAGAAAAAGATAGCTCATAACCTCTGTCCAGTTTTCAAAGTTCAAAAGGAGAGATAAGCATTCAAGGAGCTGAGTAGAATTAGGTTCTACCATATATCCACCATATCCATCCACCTATACATCTTGATTTGACAGTATGGCTTGTTTCTCCATGGATCCATTGTTTGACTTTACAACACATGCATTGCAAGTTTGCTCTTTCATATTTTCTCCTTACCTATGAGCTCCATATAAGCTTTAGTTATAGGATGAAAAGAAAGGCAACCATCATCACTGCCTTGGTGAGAATCCATAAATACCATATATATTGAGAGACTTAAGAGTGTCATAAATGGGAAGCTCTGAGTTTTATTTAAAAACCTCTAAAAACTCCAGAATAATAGTTGATCGAAGAGCTTGAGACATAGTGCTTAGATGGGATCTTTCTGTCTGTCAAGTACTCAAGACCCAGAGTAAATTCTTATATCAAAGCAGTCATGTCCAAAACTTAGGAGAATTCATGGTTAAAAACTAGGCACTTGAAAGAAATTATGGTAGAGCAACTATTCATCATCTCCAAGACAAAATTTTAATGTTCTTCAGTTTTTATTTGACTCTAAACTAGACTAACTGTAGACACACTCTATGATCACACTTTAATATAAAGATAAGTATTTTGTTTTTTATTTTAATTTATTATTCATCTTTTTATTTCTGTTGGACTCACAAGACTCTAAAGACATAGACCTTCATATGCCCATATATTTTTGGTATTTTATGACTATATAAAATAGACTCGATAATCACCTAGGTATAGTTATCTGATAACTAGGGGATGCTCCTTCCCCAAGCTAGATGTTTGTAATATTTGGTGTTGATGATCTTTAGGGTGAGCTTGTCAGTGATAGTCTAAGTGGGCTCCACTGATAGACTCACTACTTAGTCATAATGTTATCCTCGCATAGTTATACTCCAACAAGAAAACCAAAACTCGAGGCTCGAATTTAATAAGAGGTTACCGATCAGCCAATAAATAATTAATTATTCTTATGAGTTGATTTCAAATTGACAAGTTTTAGCAGGATTCTCTTTTTAGGATTTTCTAGTTATATAGAAATTAAATATGTATGCATTATATAGTTGTATTTTTTATGCCACCACAGAGAATATTTATTTTTATGGGGTTTAGGATTTTTATAATGCAAGAAATTAAATACTGAGCTATTATTATTTTTTTATGCCACCACAAGTAAATATTCCTACTGGGGGTTACCACAAGTTTACTCATGTGGGGCTTTTAATATTCTATGATGCAAAGAAATAAAGCAAGAAAATATTATTATTTATTTATTTGATATTATTATTATTATTATTTTTAATATGCATAAAGATGGATATGCTATGGAAAAATTATTAATGTAGATAGAAATATAAATTAACTAGATAACTACCATATTACCTTATGGCAAGGGTACGAAATTTTAAGTTTACCGACGAACTTCTTCTTCCACTCTTTGTGTATCTCCATCTTAAGAGATAGAGGTCTTGATGGTTGCATACCTCTAGTGATGGTGATATCACTTTTGTTCTTTGGTTTGGCCCATAGGTCGAAGTAGAGCTTTAATAGTAGTTTGGCAAAGATCTTGCTCGGTGTGTATGTTCACGAACTTTTACTTGTAGAATTAATAAACTTTGTTCTGTTTGTAAAACCAAAATAGAGATCGAGTGCATGGGCTCTGGGTGGGAAAAACACCAACAGAACCAAATTTATTCCTTTATTTATTTTTTTCTATCCTTAGGCACTTTAAACAAGATAAAGTTGGTGTTACACGATTTGTTTATTTATGACATGAGTGGTAAGATCAAAAGATTAAGCATTGAATGTCGCATTTAAGTTCACATGGCGTAAAAAGAATAAAAATGCTTAACTAATGGAAGGATTATCTATCTCTATATAAATTTTCACATAAGTATGACTATCGTCTTCCCAAGATCGAATATAATATTTTAGCTTGTTTGGTAAAGACTGAGATTAAGAGAACGGTGCCATGAGCAATTTTAAAAAACAAAGCATATTGAGTTAATTAGATTAATCAATTTAAGTTGTAACTCTAACATGTTTGTGTATTTATGTGCACCAAGATCAAGAGAAGAGCAATGACCACTTACCTTAGAATATTACCTTCATTATTAGAGCATGACGGCACTAAGTTATGAAGGGTAAATGACTGGTGGTCCTTTCTCTTGCATCTTGAGTTGTTCATGGACATCTTGTCTCCTCTGTTGCACCCATTCTTTTGCCATCTTTTGCTTCTTTGATCTTTTGACTCTTTTTACTCCAGTCATTATTATGCCTGCAACAGATTAGTGGACAAATAATACCCGAAAGATTATATAAATTTTAAACATAGGTTGCTTGTCTAGTATTTTATTTTATTCTGTCTATGCTAATGAAAAGATAGTATTGATATTATTTTAGCATAGATCATGTTTTATACAGATATGGCTTGAGGCAAAGTAACTCGCAGTAGAAGATAAAGTAAATAAATCATTAATGCTCACAATTCTTTTATTCATGATGAATCAGCTGTGTCTTCTTTTTCAAGCATGTGCCCTGTCTCATCTCTAATTTGAATTTATCTCATGACTTACCCAAAAAAAAGTTTCTTGCAGGAGTTAGTCAATAAAATATCCAATGTGTTAACACTGGATTTTGGCAAAAGCCAATGACAGGTGGGCCGATTCGGTAAAGTCTATGAGGAAGCAGAAATCCAACGCGTTCGGCAAATGAACGTGCGGTCGGCTAACTTTGAGCTATTCGGCAAGCGTATGTGCAATTGATTCTGGGTGATTCGGCAAGCATTGGTGCGGTCGGCTGTCTTTGTAGACAGGGGCTCCATTCGGGAAGCAAAAGGTGGCGAGCAAGAAGCCGAATAGAAGGAGAAAAGCGTGATGATCAAGGACTCCGAGGAGAATTATAGCAAGAGTCTCGCCATACTTTTGAGTTACCTTTAACATATTGTGTACGTCGTAATCTCTTAGGATTCATGCTATGTCCAGGGTATAAATATAAACCCTCGACCATTGTAAAGGATATTCACAATCAGATCAATACAACCGGCCCCGTGCCACGTTTCGAGTCCCTTTTGTCGTGTCGTCGAGTTCTTCGAGAGGAGCCAATCGATCCGTCGACCTCCGTAAGTTCCGGCAACCTTGCTATCATGTCTAGTATCATGCGGTGGATTTAGATCTTGATGCAAGTAGTCTTGTTCGTCTCGATGGGATGGCCGTGCGGCAGCGCCTACTTGATGATCAAGAAGTCTTCGTTTATGCTTTGTCTATCTCGACTAGATGGCCGTGCGGCAAAGCGCCCGCTTGATAGCTTAGCGAGGCAAGATAGTTATCGATTCTTGGTTAGATCGTGAGTCGTGCGGCAGCTAGGATCTGGCTCAAGGATTAGTTATCGGCTCTATTAGATTTGGCAAGATCTAGTAGATTCATTAAGTTATCACATGTTGCATGACTTTAATATTTTATTTATTTGTAACACTCTTTTGCCCAATCTAGATTTGATCGGTTTCGGTTTCTTATTTTATAGATCTATTTGCTTTCTAATGCCCTTTACTTATCATGATAAATAGATCGTGTGCTTACATAGCCGAATTAGATCAATCTAGATTGTTACATGTTGCGGGTTCTTGCATGTTAGAAACGCTTAGACTCTGATAGGATCGGGTATCGTGCGGCAGATGCAGGTCTTTGATTAGTTTAGCCGTGATGATTTGTATGTTCCTTCTTCATGGACCCCGAGTCGGCTGTATTGCCGAGCTTGGTTATGCTTCAACTCGTAGTTAACTTTTACTTGTTCAAACATGTCTTCTTACGCATGTATGTTCGGTAATTAATACACTACGTGTTTCACCTTCATATTAGCCAAATGAATTGCATGCATGATTGGCAGACAGCTTCCATAGCTGTATGTCGTCGTAAGTGGCTTCAGGGCCGTATATACGGAACTGCCTGCGGTCTCATCCGACACGTTCCGATTTTGTATTTAATGTTTCTTTTGTCCCTTGTCGGTTTCGAGGTCAAACCGACCGGCACGCCTTCGGATCTCCAAACCGCGGCGGCTGTCCGATTGAAGTCACGCTTTTTCGCTTGCCGTGTGCTTGGTGCGGGTGCAGATTTTGTGCCAACACACTTTTGGCACGCCCGGTGGGACAATCTCCCGATTCAAGATGTCGGACGTCAATAACAATCATGTTACGATGTGACGCCGGATGAATTGCCGCACCAATTGAGAGCAACAAAGGAGCAAGCATGCGAGCAATACAAGCATAAATGCTTAATGTCCTTCTCCAAGAATAAGAGCAACAAGGTTTTTCGAAGCGCCATTGCCAAGGGTTCTTCTTGCGCATCAAACTGATTGCTCAAAGGAAAGAAGCTCAAAAGGTATCGATTTGGTCCATAAAGCCTTGGCGATACCATCGAACCACAACACGGCCTTTCTAAATACTTTCCGAGTAATCATGGCTAATACTTTCGCCAACAGGCTGATAAGTATTTTGAAGATGGTGTGGGACCAATTCGTGGACCAGTGCTTTTCAATATTCCAAAATATCAAGAGAAACAACCCGAAGATACAGGAACATCCGGGATTAACAAAGATGAAGCGAGAGACTCATGAAAAGCAACCACCTCCTACTTATGGCCAAGTGACGTTTGGCACTACCGAAAGAGTACCGCAATCGCATACAAGATATCTCCAAAGATCAAACAGGTTTACAAAGGAACATGTATGGGGATGGATATCATGAGTTCACCGACTATACTTTGCTCTAGATGCCCTACCGAATCCGGGATATAGAAGTGCAGCAGAATGCCATCCGGAGGACAGGCACGTGGAACTCCGAAGACGACATTGACATAATCATGCAAAGGATGGCCGATATGATGCAACATCAGTTCGGCCTAAAGCCAAAGAATCAGTCCTATTCATACAAGTCTGCGTACCCGAATGGTATAACAGGGGTTGCACTACCAGCAAGGGTGAAGCCACCAACGGACTTGACCAAATTTTCTCGGGGATGATACAAGTACCACGCGAGCATATTAGCCGATACCTGATACAGCTTGGGGGAGGCATCCACGCATCGAAGCTTGGAGGGTTCGGTATTTTCCATTGTCTCTCACAGCCCAAATTTTCACCTGGTTTACTTCTCTACCAAATGATTCTATTGGTACCGGGCGTAACTTGAACAAGTTTCATGCTTATTTCTTCACCGGAACTACTGAAAAGAAGCCGGTAGACCTTACCGGTTTAAGGCGTAAAGCTAATGAGACACCACAAGAATATCTTCGCAGATTCGGAGAAACCAAGAGTCTTTGCTTCTCGCTGAATTTACCGCACGATCGCTTGCCCGGAATAGCGATAGCAGGGGATGCTTTGCCGAATGTCGTGGAAAAGCTGTTCGGCATGGAATTTGATGATCTCGGTCAACTCGCCGAGAGATTAGCCGTCATGAGTAATCGTGGCTCAAGGTTTCGAAAGGGATAACCGCTATCGGAAGGGTAATGTTGCTAGTGAGATGTATCGAGTTTCTGGAAGAAGCAACCGAGTACGAGGATGAGGATGAAATAGTCTGCAGCCGAGTTGACTTGGGACAAAGAGCCTACCCAAGTAAGTCGGCGATGGCTGAAACAACAAAAGGGGACTTACGATTTTGATGTCTCCAAATCGATAAGCTTTTTGATCCGTTGGTGAGGGAAGGACGCATCAAGCTACCGGAGGGACATCCCATGCTACGCCCGGGGGTGAAAGACAAGAGATTTTGTGGTTATCATAACACTAATTCTCACTCCATCAATGATTGCCGAGTGTTCGAGAGTTCGGATTCGAGAAAGCAATACAAGAGGGGCATCTGAAATTTGATGGCAAGATGAAAATTGATGGCAAACCTTTCCCTCGTAACATGATTTTTTTCTCTGGCCGGGATGGTCTCTGCAGATGACCCTAAAAGCAAGGGAAAGATGAAAGTGTTGACATCGAAAAGAGCTAAGAAAAGTGGCAATCAGAGACCCCAACCGACCGACACATTTTGAAGAGTTGAAAGAGAAAGTTCGGTTCAAAAATAGCCGAACCGAAAAAAAGGTGAAACGTCCGGGCCAAGGGTGACATCACGAATCTTGTTTGAATAAATGGCGAGGCAAAGCAAGAGCAAGAATATTATGAAGAACAAAAGTTCTTAGAAGAACGGTGGAGATATGAAGAAGAAATGTACCACCGAGAACAAGAAGAACACATGAGGGAACTAGAATAGTCTCATTGGGGTTGTTCATTCTTTAAGCATTGTTGGAATGAAGGCTTGAAGCTGCCTAGAAACAATTGCCCGAATGCGTGATCGAGATTATGGCTACAGGCGCCTCGAGTCAACCGCCGACCAGTCCATGAAAGACTTGGAGTTCAATTTCCCGAGGACGATCGGCGTATAAAATTGAATGACTTTGATCATCGAGAGGAAGAGATTCGCGGATCAGCATTGGGTTCATCCCGAAGAGTACGGATAGGGGATGACGTGGAGATCATACATGCCGATGATTCGGTAAGTGTGGTCGCCGGAGCCGGCTTATCGGGAATATGATGGTGTTGATTGTTTCTCCGGCAAAGTATGGAAAGAAGGTCCTGTTAATGTGTTCAACAAGGATCAACAAATGATCCAAGCAGTCGGCTCGAACAGCAATTTTTGAATGGGTAACCCAATCGATGGCAACAAAGGAAAGTTGGGACACGGTTTTATGTCGGCCGACAAGCTAGAAGAGATAAATGTTGGTGATGATTCCAAATCAAGGCCGATGTACATCGGTGCAAATTTGAATCCGAATATAGAAAACAAATAGTAAATCTTCTTAAGGAGTTTAAAGATTGCTTTGCTTGGGATTATACAGAGATGCCCGGACTAGATCGTTCTATTGTTGAACATCGATTACCTATTAAGTCGGGGTATCGACCCTATAAACAACCTCCAAGGAAAATCTATAAAGAAGAGGTACTGGCCGATGTGAAGAAGGAGATTGAAAGGCTATTGGAAGCAAACTTCATTCGGCCGTGCAGGTACGCAGATTGGATTTCGAATATAGTTCCTGTTTACAAGAAGAATGGGAAGATGAGAGTCTGTATAGACTTCGAGAGATCTTAACAAGGCCACTCCAATGGATGGGTATCCGATGCCAATTGCCGATTTGTTAGTAGACGCAGCAGCCGGGTATGAAGTCATTAGTTTTATGGATGGTAATGTTGGCTATAATCGATCTCTTCATGGCGATAGAAGATATTTCAAAAACTTTTTAGATGCCCCGGTCACATTGGTTTATTTGAATGGATTGTAATGACGTTTGGATTGAAGAATGCCGGTGCAACTTATCAAAGAGCCATGAATTACATATTTCATGAGTTGATCGGCAAAATTGTGGAGATCTACATTGATGATGTAGTAGTCAAATCAAGACTATGAGAGACACTTAGCCGATCTAAGAAGAACTTTGGAATGCACTAGAAAACATGGTTTGAAGATGAATCCAAATAAATGTGCTTTCGAGTGTCACCGGTGAGTTCTTGGGATTCCTTATTCATAAAGGAGGAATTGAAGTTGGAAAGAAGAGCATGGAAGCAATAGATAAAGTTGTTCCTCCAACTAATCTCACAGTAATTACAGTCCCTCGCTTGGCAAGATCAATTTCGTAAGAAGGTTCATTTCAATTTATCGAAAAAGGATCTTGCCCTTTTCTCCATTATTGAAGCTCAAGAAGAATCAAGAATTTGTATGGGGTGACGTGCAACAAAAGGCTTTTGATGAAATTAAAGAATACATGAAGGCACCACCGGTTTTGGTACCTCCACAACTTAACAAGCCTTTCAAGTTATGCGTGGCGGCCGATACCCTAACGATAGGATCGGCCCTCATGCAAGAGTTTGAAGGGAAGGAGCGAGTCATAGCTTATCTTAGCCGAAAGCTATTAGACCCAGAGACAAGATATTCGGCTATGGAAAAATTGTGCTTGTGTGTGTATTACTCATGTACTAAGCTTCGGCATTATTTATTAAAAGCCGAATGCGTGATTATTTCAAGACATGATGTGATCAAGCATATGTTGTCAATGCCAATTTTAAATGGAAGAATTGGCAAATGGATTTTGGCTTTGTCGGAATTTGATTTGAAATATGAATCGGCAAAAAGCAAAGGAAGGGTCAAATTATTGCTGATTTTATTACGCAACATCATGACCTTAGCAACAGTATAGTAGGCATTGTCCCTTGGACTCTATTTTTTTCGATGGTTCATCCTGCAAAAAAGGTGGGGGCGCTGGCATTCTATTAGTTTCTCCACGGGGAATAACTTTTGAGTATGCTATTCCCATTGAATTTCATGTGACTAACAATCAAGCGTAGTATGAAGCATTGCTTAGAGGGCTTCGACTTCTTGTAGAAATAAAAGCCGTCATTGTTGAAATCTTTGGAGACTCGAGCTGGGGTGATCAACCAGTTGATTGGCCAATATGAGTGTAAGAATGACGCGCTAAGAGAATACTATGAGGAATGTCGGGAACTTTTAAAAAGCTTTCGGGTAGCAACTTTGCATCATATCCCTAGGGGGCATAATGAAGAAGCAAATAGATTGGCCCAAATTGCTTCTGGATATCGTGAAAATCAAGAAGTCTTCACTATAGAAGAGAATATTCTAGACGCTGATCAGGTGGTTGGCGATTGGAGACATGAAATCATCAAATATCTGAAGGATCCATCGCAGAGAGTTACCCGAAAACTCAGGTACAAAGCCCTTAAGTTCGTTCTTCTCAATGATCACTTGTATTACAAATCTATAGATGGAGTATTGCTCAAGTGTCTAAGCCAAGAAGAGGCCAGAAAGATGATGTACGAAGTGCATGAAGGATTATGTGGTGCACATCAATCAGCTTACCGGATGAAGTGGATAATTCGGAGAACTGGTTATTTTTGGCCAACTATGCTGGAAGATTGCTTTGAATATTATAAAGGATGTTATGATTGTCAAAAATTTGGCAATATTCAAAAGGCTCCAGCATCTGTTATGAACCCAATAGTCAAGCCTTGGCCATTTAGAGGATGGGGCATAGATTTGATTGGTCGATACATCCTCCTTCGAGCAAAGGGCATAAGTTTGTGCTCCCGCCACGATTATTTTACTAAATGGGTCGAAGCCATTCCTTTGAAGAAAGTTACATCGAAAAATATGATCGGTTTTGTTAAAGAGCATATAATTTATAGGTTTGGAATCCCTCAAACTATAACAACCGATCAAACCCCAGTTTACTTCTTCGAATTTTGCGACTTTGCCAAGACATGGGGATCAAGTCTGTATAATTCTTCTCCTTATTATGCACAAGCCAATGGACAAGCGTAAGCATCCAATAAGATTATGATCAAGATCATTCAAAAGAAGATTGATGAGAAACCGAAGAGATGGCATTTGGTTCTCAATGAAGCATTGTGGGCTTATCGGATGGCTTGTCATGGGTCAACTCGAACATCTCCTTATGAATTGGTTTACGGGCATCATGTTTGTTTTTACCATGGGAATTGCAATCGGATTCAAGAAGAGTTATGTTGCAAAAAAAGATTTGGAAAAAGAAGATTATACAAATTTGATGATAGATGAATTGAAGATTTACATTTCATTCGTCTCAAGGCATTAGAAAATATTGAGAAGAATAAAAAAATACGTGTTGCCCGATATTATAACAAGAAAGTCGAGAAAAGCAATTTTTGGAAGGTGACCTGGTTTGGAAAACTATATCTTGCCGATTGGATCGAAAAGACAGGGGCATTCGGCAAGTGGTCTCCAAATTGGGAAGGGCCCTTTCGGGTAGAAAGATGCGTGCCTGGCAATGCATATATTTTGAAGACTTTGTTTGGGGAAGAATTTACGAGCTATCAACGGACGATATCTTAAAAAATATTACCCCAAAGATCGAAGTTGGTTCGTAAAGAGAACTTGAATCAAACAATGATGAGATAACATCGCCTTTAGTGAAAAAATGCGAAGTTGGTAAATAGCCGATACGATTAGTGTCGCCTTCAGTTCAAGATATAACCGAATGATCTTATGTTGACCTCAACGCTCGACTGGTTGGTTTATCGAAAAAGAGAAAGATGAAATCCTGAATGATACTTTGCCGCTGACTCGTCAAATCGTTTGTGGCGTAAGACTAAGATCTAATCGACTAAAGTGATGTCACCGCATTCGGAAAATCACTCAAGAACTGCTTCGGATCGAGAGAACACCGAAGGCATTCATTTGGCGATCAACACAAGATCATAAACAAGACACATTCTCGAAAGATGATTTCATTATTCACGAGATCAATCCCTAGTTACAAACTACTCCTGAACAACTTATTAAGAACAGTTTGGGGATTGGTGGATTCGGCAAGGGCGAGTAGCATGGTCCCCGTAGAGCTCCAGCTGCTCCTCGATGTCCTCCACCTTGTGAGGATGACCTTCGCAAAATCCAACGGCTTGGACAGAATAGTCCTCATTGGTGCGAAGAGACATCGCCGCCAAAGCCGAGGGACACGCCAAGGTGAACACCTTGGATGACGGCCCTGATCAACACGGCCATCCATGGCGTCCAGGCGTGCCTCGGGGAGTTTCTCCCTGGGCATTCACCTTGTCGGCCGCCCGGTCGCCGCCGCCTTCAACCGATCGTTCTCCGCAGAGAGCGCTGAAAGATGAAAAGATAATCGATGCAGCGAAGAGGATTGAGGAAAAGAAATCTATGTGAGAATGCCGAACCCGGTGATGGCATCGCGAGAACGCCTTGCGCCGATCCTCCCATTCGGCTTGCGCGATGCCAAACTGCTTGGAGACGTCGCCCAGCTCGGTCCGGGCTTCATCCCTTTCCTTGCGGAACCGGAGCGCCTCCTCATGACTGCACAAAGGGTCCTCGCCCTCCCCGATTCCGCCGGACCCCAAGGGTTGGCGTTGTATGAGTTGTCGGACTCGGAAGAGCTCGACGAACTCGAGGAGCCGGAGACAGACACCGGTTGGTGGAGGTGCCCGGTTGAGTCACCTCCATCGGGGAAGGAGATGAGGCTGGTTGATGATGACCCTCGCCCTAAGCGGATGAAGAAAACCAAGGTTAAGGGAGATGAACAAAGAGCAAGAACACGCAAAGGCGGCAGATTAGTCTCACCCATGGCGTTGCCGACGTCGCGGCCTGCTCCCTCCGGCTTCTCCCTCAGCAGGGCGTTTTCCATGGTCACCGGCGCTCGACATTGGTGGTTTGGAGGTGGGGTTTTCTTCCCAAGGATTTCGGCGAAAAATGAGAAGATGATGATGAATGCTAACCGGCGATGGTGGTGGAAGCCGGAGAGGGGCTTTATTTATAGGCCGAATAGAGTTCGTGGCGCACGACTCGGAGTATACCAAACGACAAAGTAGGGTTTACTTCTCTTTTGGGCCGTTACCGGACTGGGCCAAGCTTGGCTAAATCGAAAGCGACGGTTCAGAAGAATCGGCTAATCCTCTGATCGGGAAATCCAGAGTGATGGCCGTATGTCTATTCGGGAAGCT
Source organism: Chrysopogon serrulatus (assembly GCA_015844335.1). Classification (NCBI taxonomy): domain Eukaryota; kingdom Viridiplantae; phylum Streptophyta; class Magnoliopsida; order Poales; family Poaceae; genus Chrysopogon; species Chrysopogon serrulatus. The sequence continues at coordinate 4,701 of JADLZL010005243.1, read as the reverse complement.
TAAGAACATTCGGCTATGTCATCAGTCAAACAAGAATGGAAAAGACCAAAGCACAACAAAGAATACAATTGTTTTAAAAATCACAAAGGTATTACAAGCCGAATGTTTTACTCATTTAAGAAACGAGTTTGATTGCGTCTATGATATCATCCCTAATTCGGCCGACTTCTTCTAGCACCTTCTTGTCATCGTCTTGAAAACTCGGATTCTGGTAAGCCTGGTTTTGATCTGGCCGATGCTCCTTGATGACAGATGATATCTTTGTCTTGGCTGCATCTATGGAGTTCGGCAAGGTGGCAATTTTATCTTTGTGAGATTGGATTCTCACATTCAATTGAGCCAATTGAGCTTCCAACCCGGCCTTTTCCTCCTCCATGGCTACCAGTTCAGGTTCCGAGTTTCCAAAGATCGCTTAGCAGCCTGGATCCGAGAGTGCAATTCTTTAACTTGATGCTTTTTCGTCGATTATCATTTTGCGGCGGCTCTAGAAGCTATATTCTGTTTGCTCTCTTGACCTTGCCAAGGTGATCATCAAGATGAGTTGCAGATTCTAGAGAGACCTTGAGAGTTGGAGGGATGTCTTGGTCAATAAGCTCAACCAGTTCTCTTTATCCGGTCTCGCATCTTGGACAAGATCATTTATATCTTTGGCCAAGAAGAGGGATATCTCCTTTTAGCCGAGCTTGGTTCTCTGGCGATAACCTCTCGCCGAGAAGTAGCTTCTTCACCTCCCTCATTAATGTACTCTTCAATGGTGAAAGAGTAGGCGACAATCGGCTTAGCATCATCCTTTAAAAAGGAGAACCATTAGCCGATGGATCAAAGATTATCTGAGAAATCAATAAAATAAAGTATTACCTTTTATGCAGAAGCTTCTTCAGGTTGATTCCCTCATCCCGGCTTGATTGAGGGCTAGGCTGAATGCCCAGAGAAGGTGAACTTGAAGCCTGATGAGGGGAAGATCCTTCCGCTATGTCATCCAAGATATCATCTGAAAATAAGCAATGAGATGCAAAGTGCAGTAGATAAACCTTGGCAGAGGGAAGAAGAGAAAATGTGTAGAAAACATTACCAATATGACCAATAGCCTTGTGAATTTCTGCACTATCAATAGAAGCATGAGGAGGAGATTCTTCTACCATTTTATCCAGGGGATGATCTGCTTCTGAGTATCAAGTGGCAAAACCAGTTCATTTGGTGCAAAAAGGGGAACAATCAGTTAAGAAGGTAATTACCTGTATGGCCAGTGGACTCTTGAATTTCTGCATCTTCCTCTTGAGTTTCAACATCTTCAGGAGCTTGAGAAGATGTTTCAGTAATTCTCAACACATTGGCTGAGTTTGAAGGCCTGACCTGTGGCTGAAGGAAAGCATATAATAAGTAAAATAAGCCCCGTCATGGTTCAGAACAAAACTGGCCGAGAGTGTACCTTGGGAGAGAGCTTAGCTTTCTTGGATCTTGTTCTTCTGGGCACATTAATATCTCTGCTTGATCCAGTAATAGCTTTCCTCTTGCTTTCTCCTTTTGAAGAAGCTGTACCCAGAACTACTGGTGTTTTCATGAGGGTTGCCAGGGATGGAGCATTAAAACCTAAGGCAGGGATGGGTCCAGCTTGGTAATATTGGACTATTTGTGAAGGAGGGGTAGGCTCAGGATCCTGCGAAAGACAGTACAATACTGAAATTAAAAACAAAATCAGAAAAAAAAGGTAACTGTGAGTATGAAGAAAGTTACCTCACCGTCGAAATCGAATTGAGCATACAAATCTTGACACAAAGGGTGCACCGGCATGTTAAAAATATGAGCACGCCATTCTTGCCACCAAGAGGAAAACAAAGGATGGGCAACTTCTATTAATCCCAAAGGTAAGGGCATGAATTCGCGTATCCCATCCAAGCTCAAAAACCCTTTTGGCCTCCATTTCATCTCCTATTTTCTCTCCGGGCCTTATGATGGTTGAGAAAAAACAGTCTTGGGGGCGGTTGCCCACGACCCTAATTGCCCGGGCAAACATGTTTGGGTTATAAAATTCATAGGAAGGATTCAAAGAACCTCCCATGGTGAAACTCTGCTGGCAAGACACAGGGCTTAATGAAGGAGTTGAAGATCTTTGTAGCAACCCTGTCTGAGCAACCAGATTCATAGCTGAATTTGCAAGGCAGAGTCAAAGTGTCACTTTCTCTATAAGGGAGCCATATCACATGATTGAAGCCCTTAAAGAATAGCTTGAATAGATGGCCGAGATCTATATCAATGGTGATGGCAGCTGCCGCTTCTCCATAAGTTTGACAGGCTTTTCTTTCATTTGGCCATCCTCATCATCATTGACGTAAGGAAAACCCAAAGTGTTAAGGTCCACGGAGACTATCTGGTGCATGTACAATTGTAGCCACATCCGCACAAACCACCGGGACCATTTACACAATGAATTTCCCCATGTTGACGCATCCGAACAATGATCCGATGCATCATGTGATAGACGACTCCTAGAAGATATTTGCCCGCAGGAATTAAAGTTCCTGCAGCCAGGCTCCTTGGCCATTACCATGTGATTGAGAGTTGGCTCATTGGATTTGCCACAAAAAAGATGAATCTGCATAGCCACATATTTAAGAAGGCCTTATATTCTTTGTCATCACAAAGACCGATTGACATATACGTTTTGATGTACTTGGTCCATCCACTTCTAGATTTGACTGCCTTTCCTCAGGTTACTATTGTGCTTATATTTGGAAGGGTATACTTGGCTCTATCACATTAAGGCCGGTCATCATGAATATGTCAGCCAAAGTAAAAGACATTGGGCCATGACCAAAAATGAAACCATTGGTAGCATCGCACCCGAGGGAAGTGGGAAGTCGCTATCGAGAAGAGGATCATTCCGAGGTGTTCCCGAAAGGGATAACTCTAAGCAATCTTTGATATCCTGGGAGTCCCAAAGGATCGCTACTCTTGTTCAAAGATCCTTTGGTACCACCGCCGCCATCCAAAGATCGGAGGGAAGGGCCAGGTTTTGAAAGTGCTTGGCCATCTGTTTGGAGGGGCAATTCCAGATTTAAAGGGGATCCTCGAAGTTTCTTTCTCCACAAATTCGATTGGGTTGGAATCTCCCATCGGACCCAAAAAGTACGAATCAGGATTGGGGGCATAAGGGATCAAAATCCGTCCTTGTACTCCTTCAAAAGATAATACGGCCGAAAAGAGAATCGAGAAGAGATGAAAGATCAAAGAAAAATTTGCGAATACACGAAAGGAATCAAAAATACCTCCTGAACTCCATCAAGGGTCGCCATTGGGGATTAAAAGTAGGATCGAATCTAGAACGAAGAAGAGACGATTTTTGAGTGGCGGCTACGGAGTTGAAATGAGTGTTGACCTAAATGAGAAAAGAGTGCAGTTCAATTCCGGAATAAAATTACTTTTATCCCGAATTGAGGGGGCATGTGTTAACACCGGATTTTGGCAAAAGCCAATGACAAAGTGGGCCGATTCGGTAAAGTCTATGAGGAAGCAGAAATCCAACGCGTTCGGCAAATGAACGTGCGGTCGGCTAACTTTGAGCTATTCGGCAAGCGTATGTGCAATTGATTCCGGGTGATTCGGCAAGCATTGGTGCGGTCGGCCGTCTTTGTAGACAAAGTGGCTCCATTCGGGGAAGCAAAAGGTGGCGAGCAAGAAGTCGAATAGAAGGAGAAAAGCGTGATGATCAAGGACTCAGGAGAATTATAGCAAGAGTCTCGCCATACTTTTGAGTTACCTTTAACATATTGTGTACGCCGTCGTAATCTCTTAGGATTCATGTTATGTCCAGGGGTATAAATATAAACCCTCGACCATTGTAAAGGATATTCACAATCAGATCAATACAACCGCCCCCGTGCCACGTTTCGAGTCCCTTTGTCGTGTCGCCGAAGTTCTTCGAGAGGAGCCAATCGATCCGTCGACCTCCGTAAGTTCCGGCAACCTTGCTATCATGTCTAGTATCATGCGGTGGATTTAGATCTTGATGCAAGTAGTCTTGTTCGTCTCGATGGGATGGCCGTGCGGCAGGTGTCTACTTGATGATCAAGAAGTCTTCGTTTATGCTTTGTCTATCTCGACTAGATGGCCGTGCGGCAGGCGTCCGCTTGATAGCTTAGCGAGGCAAGATAGTTATCGATTCTTGGTTAGATCGTGAGTCGTGCGGCAGGCTAGGATCTGGCTCAAGGATTAGTTATCGGCTCTATTAGATTTGGCAAGATCTAGTAGATTCATTAAGTTATCACATGTTGCATGACTTTAATATTTTATTTATTTGTAACACTCTTTTGCCCAATCTAGATTTGATCGGTTTTGGCTTCTTATTTTATAGATCTATTTGCTTTCTAATGCCCTTTTACTTATCATGATAAATAGATCGTGTGCTTACATTGCCGAATTAGATCAATCTAGATTGTTACATGTTGCGGGTTCTTGCATGTTAGAAACGCTTAGACTCGATAGGATCGGGTATCGTGCGGCGGATGCAGGTCTTTGATTAGTTTAGCCGTGATGATTTGTATGTTCCTTCTTCATGGACCCCGAAGTCGGCTTTGTATTGCCGAGCTTGGTTATGCTTCAACTCGTAGTTAACTTTTACTTGTTCAAACATGTCTTCTTACGCATGTATGTTCGGTAATTAATACACTACGTGTTTCACCTTCATATTAGCCAAATGAATTG